>ML822373.1:130744-155158 GCA_009831015.1 Picea engelmannii
GACCTGTTCTTTCAAGATGTTATTCATACTCTAAAAAAGTATGCAGAGTGGAACCAAGATTATCAATGGATTTTTCCTCAAGCCTATGATGATATGGGGAAGGTAATGCATGAAAGCGGCTTGGTTATGAGGTCGAATGAGTTCAATAATTTGATTGTATAACTTAGTGAAATGCAAGTTGAAGGACTTGATGGTCTCTCCATCCTTATAGGCGATGTTAGTGTACTCCCGCAGTTGCTCAAATGGGCTTTTAGATCACCCATAGGTGGATCTGAGCCAATAAACTAACTCCTCCCAAGTAGACAAAATATTAGGAGGAAGGTCAAATAAATCGGCCGGAGCCTTCCCTTCCAAGGAATTGAGAAATAAGCGCATGCAAGTATTGTTGTCATTGGCTCCTATACTATGACAAGCATCGGAAAATTCCACCAGGTGTTTATTTGTAGTGACAATGTTATTTCCCGAGAACCTAGGGAGTTTCTCTTTGAATTTAAGAAGTGGACGAGTAGCAAGTGATAGGTTAAGAGGAGATGACACATGCCACGGTGTGGTTGTGGCGTATTCTTCAAACTGAAAAAAACCCATACTTTTTAATGACGCTGGTGGGATTTGTTATAGATTGGACAGAGATATGGTGGCTATATAAGCTACCAATCACTGACAATATGAAGACTGAGAGGAGGAAGCAGTTCCAGTGCCACCAGAGCCACCACTAGATGCCACCATATGGATAAGAGGTGAAGGATAGAAAGACGAACTGGATTTCAGCAATAGGATTAATTTTAGGTGATAAGCCTCTTCTTCTTCTAGAAACACGAGAGTCTAAGGAAATGAAAGTAAGGCCAAAATTGAAGGAACAAGAAGGATACTACTGATTTCTAGGCTGTCTACGTCTAGCTTCCCAACATTCTTGGGCACTAATATCTCTTTCAATTGCTGCCCATGAATGATTAAGATCATCACGAGTATTGGGAGTGTCTAAAATAGTGTTGAACAAATTCAAAGCAATGTTGGTATGATCTTGAAGACCGGGCTCAATATTGGGTTTCCTTGCAATAGGCACAGTCATTAAGAAATAAAACATTCAAAGAATCAATATCAGAAAAATAGATGTATTCGATGCTAATCAAGCATAAAAATTAACTAGAGAGATATTGAAGATCTCCCCAGTATGGTCGCCAAAATAAATGTTGAGGAAAATATATGAAATGATCTTACTCAAACATTTTTAGATTCTGCTTGGCTAAATCAAAATAGAAGGGGATATCACCCTATGTTTATAGCCATCAAAATTAAAATCCTAACTCACAAGTATCAATTACAAGTGCTTAGGCTGGTTTTTTTATAAGTAAAAGCTTGCCGAAAAATTCATTTTTTATGTAATTCTCTTAATATATCATATGCTGAAATAAATATAGAGACATAAGTAAAAAAAGCACCAAGTCAATAATCAACACATGTGAGACATAAAGAAATCCTTTATTTCATTCCAATTCATCAAATAATTGTTCTCTTTACAAAATGTTCCTGAGAAATTTTTGAACCAAAGTCAAACTTAGACATCCCCGATGAAGCATACAAAAGGGCTTCTAATAGAAAATAAAAAAACTAAACTTGAAAAGCTGGATCAACTTGTCAGATATTGTTGCCCACTAGACTCTGCACAATAGCCTTTGTCAGTCGTGAAAACTAATTCAGAAACATAAAAGTCTACATAAAATATCAAAGATAGATCAACACCTCTTAAAAGCAAGTGTCTGAATGATGTAATTCAACCCTGAATCTTGTTGTCCACAATAATACCATGTTACCATAAAAAAGAATTAGGCTTCTAATGAATTAAGGAATGAATGAAAACTGATTTATCTCAACAAAAACTCAAGAGAAAACCTTAGTATGCTTCTCCTTCTATTCTCCTCTTGTTCCTCCCTTTCCTTTTGTCTTTAAGCAAATTAGAATTGGTTGAAGTAGTTGAACTAATTAATTATTTAAGTTAACTAAAAACTCAACCAACTTTTAGTTAGGGGGAAAAGTAATAAATCATAACAAGGGTTTTTAAATAAATAATAACTAGTAGGTGGGACCCCTTGTGACTCTCTTTATCTTTTAACAATCATAACACATCTAGTTAATTAAACAAAACATCCCTCCTTGTGACTCCCATCATCTCATTCATATTTGACAATTTATCCAATGATATTTGAAATTATTTTCAAAATATATTACTCATATATCCAAAAAAAATAGCATGTTGTTCAAAATTTCTAAAGTCAACTGTCATCAACAATAAATACAATAAAACTTAAAATCCATATTTTCCACTCTGAGATGCAATATTTCCCTTTTTGTTGTTGTCACCTTTTGATCTCTCTGAATTTACCTTTGGTTGTGTTCAACGTTTAGGCCTAATCTCATTGATCACATGAGAACAATCGTCCCTCAAATGCATACAGGAGGAAACAGATTTATCAGAGCCATTGGAGGGTGAGGAAGGGGCAGTGGTGGATTTTCCTTTGTCAGGGGCATGGTGGGCTTCTGTTTTCAACCTTTTTCTAGCATGTGAAGATTGAATTGGTGAGTGGATAGGGGTCTCTTGGACAATCTGATAGATAGGAAGGGGAGAAGGTAGAGACAAATTGAGCCAACCACGATGTTGGGAGATTGTCAGGTGGACAATCTCTTTCCATCCATCATTTTTGGGAACCTCGGGTTGCAATGAGACATGAGGGGGCATGAGAATACCAGGGGATTATGGTACTTGAAAGGGAGGCCTTTCAGGCCTAGGTTGGACCACTCCTTGCCCAATCCAATTGAAAAACATAGCCTGAAATAGTTGGCCTAACTCTTGCGAGTCAAAGTCAAAGTGAATGGAGAATCTTGGCCTTGCCTTCTAGGGATCCTGTTCCAATTACCTCGTCCTCGGTTACCTCTGCCATGGATACCTCGGCTGGAAAAACTCATTCCTGTATGCATGATTGATAAGAAAATAGTTTCTTTAACAACCATACATGACGACTCTTTTAAAAATATGAAATGAATTTTGGCTCGACGACATATCAGACTCATGCAATCCAATCCATACAATTTTTTTAACCGTTTTCAATGAGCAAGGGGTGAACAAAGATTATGGGATATGCGAGGGGTTTGTATTGAGAGAAAAGTGTTAAATTGAGGGGGGGAATATCATGGTTACTGCTCATAGAAAAAAACAATAAATTGTAATGTAAACCAAAGAACATATCACTGTAGTCCATCCAAGAAACTATGATTTCAAACTATTACAATACAAAATTCCTCTTACTGTAATTAAATTTTAGGAACATGGAGTGAATAATGAATATGGGAAGGCAAGGGGGTTGTAATTAGCAAAAAGTGAAATGATGGTACGGAAACAGAGTGGATATTACTCATAAAATCAATTAAGTAATCCATCAAACAATTATGTATTTAATGCAAATGATTCAACACTATCCAAACAATTGCTATGATCAATTGAACAATCACTATGTGTAATTTAACCATCACTGTGTGTTAAACTTGCTCACTGTTCACATTTGAATCCCTAACACTTTTAATTAATCATAGTGTCATCATACTGAAAATAATGTTCTTTCCAAAACAACCTATAAAAGGGTTATGTGTCCTCTCACTTCTTCTTTTAAACATTAAACAATCCCAATAAACACAGTCATTTGTATTGACTCTATTCATCATCCAAACCATCAACCACTGTCCACAAATTAATTATTCAAAACAAACACAGACACACGTTCTTTTAAAATCATGCTCGATTCCATTCATCTAATCAATTTAACATTTAAGTTGTAATGAAACCATATTGTTATAAAACCCATGCCTATATCTGATACGATGCACGATATCCCTAAAACATACACAGAAGGAATCCAACCACAACCATCACAATTTTTAAATTGCAATACTTCCGATTAGAAATCAAAACACACAGTAATAGCAATCATTTATTCAAATTATGCCATGTTGTAGGAAGCCCACACAGACGAACGCATAATGCAAGAAGCATCGTTGTAACTTAATCAACCATAAAATAATGTTGGGTTAACAATCCAATTGTAACAACACAAGAGCCAGCGACTGTGTGCCCCCTTCATTTCTCGAATCAACCAATTAACCATGCTGAGCTATCAATTCGAATTTTATAATAAATAATGCAGTGACTAGATACCAAATAATCAAAACCCTTTTCAACGCTATTAACAGAGACGAGACAACAATCAACCATTATCGACGATACTCCACCAACTCACAACAATATACCCGATAGGATATAACTGGCTCCATTTATTAAAAATGGGCTTTGAATAATCAAGGGTTCACTCCGAGGAACCAACACAGGGGGACTGGAATCAACCACCAACAATAGGTGAGAAACTTTCGATACAACACAGTGGACACACAGGCCATATCACCAATAGCCTTGCAATACAAGGTGATAGTTCACGAGGCAGGAGAGATTATGAACAAAGGAGCAGAGGTTCCTCACGGGCCAATCAATAATACCGAGAGAACGCAAGGCATAACCTTAGTGGTTTTCCCAAATCAACCCGAGTAATGTTGATATAAAAAACAAAGCCATGAAATAGCAATCAACCTCAAAGAAAACCCCTTGGCATAATGGCCATCATAACCAACTACACAGACACCAATAGTATAAATGAGCCCATTCCTAGGTGAAACGATATACAATGACAAAAGGTGGTTCAAAATCAAACCTAGCAACCCCATAACAACAAATATGACCAGGCAAGGTGACGAGAATTGTGTGGAGACATCCAACAAGTCTAGACCGGACAAACCCTACAACAAAAACCCATAAGGACAACAAAGAGCCTTCATGCCTTCTACCACTTAGAATAATCAATGAAATTGTGACTTCAACCATCATTTTAATTTGCAACAAAAACCACACCAACAACCATTCGAGAGAAATATCACAAGTTTACATAGTTGTCAATATCCAGAAAAGCACAAAACCATACATCATCAAGCCAATATCTATTTCATAACCAAATCGGGTTCATGGATGGCGAAAAATACATAGTTGTAAGCAAAATTCCTTAAAAACATGAGCTTGGTCGAGCAGTTCTTCCCTTGCCTGAAAATCAGAGCTTAACCAAAGAGAAAACCAATTGAACAATAACCAATCTAGGGTGATAGCCAATGGGAGAGGTATGGAGTGACATGCAGTAAATGCACGTCGCTTCCATCCTTTACTCATTATATTACTTAGTACACGCCAACCAACCATCCATTAATCCATTCAATTAATCCATGCATCGAAACCAACATCCATTACTTGTCAAATGAGACACCCCATAACACATTCAACCATTTCCAACCATACCATAACGCATATCAAATGTGCTTTCATGTAACTCAATAAATCGTATAGCCAGTAACTTCATTAGCTAGGACTAACAATAATCCATTTAATTTCATTTGTATATAATGTAGCATAGCATAGTATAGGATAGATCCTCTAGATTTATTCCATATTCCTTTTATCTTTTTTCATGACTAACATATGTTTTGTGTAGGTGTAATATGTAATAGATCATGGTGCAATTAGCATGGAAATAAAAGTTCACATAAGCCCTCATGACATGGAATTGTGAATTTAGAGTAACAAAACCCACACATAGCATGAATTATCCATCATCCATTTGTTGTGAATAGAACCAACATTTGAACATCAATCATGCTCAAACTTGTAAGCAGTGTCGAACAACAACATAAACATAAAATAAGAACTAGATCTGATCCTCCAATCTACAAGGGGGTCCCACCTACTAGTATTATATATACCATTAGCTTCTAATAATAGGATTTAACAATACTTTGTGGGTGAAGTCCTCGTTGCGATTTTTATCGTCAATAAACAGAAAAATCCATAGGGAAATTTGTTTTCAACAGATTTAGAACTCAGAACTCATGGTTTCATAAACCAAGAATCAGTAGGTCAAGAAGATATAACTAGGAAGATTATGCAACAGGGGGAAGTGAGCAGATTTAATGGAAAAATGACCGGGAATTTGGGAATAACTCATGAAAAATGTTAAGTATGCGAGGGTTTATCCATGTATGCATAATCTTTCAACTAGAATATGGATGAAGAAATGGAAATCAGAAGCGGGAGATAACCAATTTATTTATAAGACAACATTGAAATCATATAACAAATTCAAGCGTGCTTTTAGGGGGGAACATCGTAACAACAATGTAAGCTTGATTTTTATTGACTAACAATATATTGCAGGAGTGTCACTATGGCAGAACTGATCCAACATCTTATTCTTAACCAAAATCAACTAAAAGATGAAAAATCAATAAAATCATGACATTATCAAAACAACAAACATTAAACAACAAAAATAAAGTGACATAAAATGTAAAAGTAGCAGGAATTTCTAAAAACAGAAAGCATAAATCAAACTATTGCACAGCAGAAAATGGAAAAATGTGGAAAAAATGAAAACAGAGCTAGACTACTAATATACAGAAAATCCAAACATCGTTAGAGATTTCAAGTTGGTTCCATGTAATGTTTCACGTGCGAACCGTTAGTGCTGTAGGAAAACAATCGCTCTTGTAAATCTTTTAGAATGCAAGAATTAGTACCCAGAACAAAGGCGATTTTGAAAGGACCTAGCCATAACTTTCGAAATTTTGAAGTAATTAACAACCCTCTAACAT
Organism: Picea engelmannii; assembly: GCA_009831015.1. NCBI lineage: Eukaryota > Viridiplantae > Streptophyta > Pinopsida > Pinales > Pinaceae > Picea > Picea engelmannii. Next base: position 137,477 of record ML822373.1, read on the forward strand.
ATATAATTAGATCATCAAGATAAATATAATTGTTGATCAATTCATCAAGAGTTATTTGTACAGGTATTTTAAAAGTGGTACTTGCATTAGGTAAGCTAGAAAGCACATGTTTATAAGTTATGGTACCCCAATTTGTGATAAAGGTGGTTTTGTAGGCATCTTCCCTTTTTACCTTGATTTGATTGTATCCAAAACAACTGTCAAGTAAGGGCCTCATCTGGGACCTTACAACTTGCTGCAAAATCATTTCCATATTAGGGGGAGGGAAGGGATTTTTCATAATATCCCGATTGAATGTGCGAAAATTAATGCGGAATTTAATATGATCAGTGACCTTCGGAACATGTACCAATTTGGAAACCCATCCAGGGTACTTGACCAGGGAGGAGATTCCATCCTTCAAGGTTTTTTCCAACTTCCGTCGAATAGTTGTTTCCCATGCAGGGTTGACAAGTCTCTGTTTTTGCCTAACTGGTTTCATTCCTTCCTTGATGGGGATAGCATGATGTATAAGGCCAAGATCAAAACCACGAATATCCTCATAAGACCAAGCAAAAACATTTTGAAATTCACCAAGTATCTTGGAAAACTTCATTTTTTTTTATCAGAACATTGGGCACCTATTTTAAAATTCTTTGGAGACTCGGGTGTCCCAATGTTCAAGGAGATGATTTCACCCACCTTCATTTTTGACTCCTCCTCTTTCTGTTTCTCTTTACTTCCTACATCACTCGATGAAAACGAATTCTCTAGAGGAGTCAAGCCCTTAGGAATCTTGTCATATTCTATGGATATAATTTCCTTGGGCCTAAAAGGTTCATTTTGAATGAAAGTACAAATGCTCTCATCATTAGGGAATACCTGCCAAGATTTTGTATTGTGAAGGATGTGTGGACGATATAAATATTGAAAAGTACAATCATGCCTATGTGGCAGAAGTTGTCGAGTACGAGAGGCTGCAAAAACAACTAACCAATCAACCATCGAGTTCAATTCCATCTTAACATGAGTGATGTTGAAAGATAATAGGTTCGAGATGAGTGCCTAAACAGTTTGGGTGTATCGCTTCATCAACTTGTTTCTAGGGGAGTAAATCTTACGTACAAGGTTCACAACAAGCTTATAATCCCCAAAAAATGAAAGGTGACCATAGCCAAGATTATAGGCATTTTCAATGCCTAGTAGTAAAGCTTTGAATTCAATGACATTGTTCATGCAAGAAAACTCCAACCTATAAGAAAAGTTATGGATTTTTCCTACAGGAGAAATCAAGACAATTCGAGCTCCATTACCTTCATTTGAGCATGAACCATCAAAGTGCATGTGCCACATACCATCATCTAAATCAATTTATTGCAAGGGAATGTTATCCTCCTCGACAAAGATGGAATACACTCCTAGGTCCTCTTTGATATAGTTCACATTAGGTTGTGGGACACTCTCTATGTAAGGTGAAATCCTTCCCTTTCTAAGGACTATAATGTTTTTATCATTCTGAGGAATGAATAAGTGTGTCCCATCGAGTGAGAGGTATCTACTCGTCAAAGCTTGCCAGTCTCTTCCAAAGATGATTGATTAATTGCTTACTAGCATGTCAATTACATGAATGCTAAGGGTTGTCCTTATTTCAGGGTGTGCACACAAAACTAAGGTCACATCTTTAATCTCGCCTATGGTCATTTGTTGTAGACTATTATAGGAGAGCATGCTTCTGGCATTTTTATTAGTACAAGACAAGATTAGATCTTCCATAATAATCTTTGACATCACACTTGGGCCCGAACCACCATCAAAGAGGCAAAAATGGGTGATTTTATCCATAATTTTTACAAAAATATAAAAAGGGGGATTTTTTACAGGGTATTTAAAGTTATGTACACCTACTTTATTTACAGATGAATCCTCTTCATTCACCTCTTTAGAGAGGTTGGCTACAACATAAGCCTTTCCTTCCATTAATTGTTTCAGATGCCTCTGTTGTTCAGGGACGACAACCATGTCCAAAAGGGTGGCATCTTCTTTGATACTGGCCAACTGATTCAAAATATTGTATTTGGAAGAGGGGAGAGGGGGAGTTGTTTCTTGACTGTAGGAACCTTAGGAACCTGAACCATATAAGTTGGTGAAGATGAGATTGGGATATAATAATTGTGGGGAGGATCATATTTTCCCTTAGGAGAGTAGGATTTGTTCCTAGTATTGATGATCATGACATCTTCTCGCTCTGTAAAATCAAGGACAACGATGGAAGTTTCTGGTCTTTTACCAAAGATATTATCTCTGACACTCTTTCTTACATCACATGTCGCTTCCTCATGGTGTTCCTCGCAATAGTTACACCAAATTAGAGGCAAGATATCATTAGGTTGAAAATTATTTTCAATTGGATTCCTAATAGGGGGTGAAGAAGAAGATGAATCCCCAAGGGTGAGAAGGGAGACAATTCATTTTCTCTCATATGCTATCATATGATTACTCATATCTTGTACTAGTTGTAAGAGGGCGGACATGTCTGCATGTTTAACCGATTCTCCTTGGGGAAGACCTTTTCTTTCAAGCTGTTCTTCATACTCTAAACAAGTATGTAGAGTGGAACCGATATTATCAATGGATTTTTCCTCAAGCCTATGACGATAGGGGGAAGGTAATGCATTGTAATAATGCATGAAAGCGGCTTGATTCTGAGGTCGAATGAGTTAATGGATTTGATTGTATAACTTAGTGAAATGCAAGTTGAAGGACTTGATGGTCTCACCATCCTTATAGGCGATGTTATTGCACTCCCGTAGCTGCTCAACTAGGATTTTAGATCATCCGTAGATGGATCTGAGCCAATAAACTAACTCCTCCCAAGTAGAAAGAATCTTAGGAGGAAGGTCAAGGAAATCAGCTGCAACCTTCCCTTCCAAGGAATTGACAAATAAGTGCATGCAAGTATCATTGTCATTGGCTCCTATATTGTGACAAGCATTAGAAAATTCCACCAGGTGTTCATTTATAGTGACATTGTTATTTCCCAAGAACCTAGGGAGATTCTCTTTGCATTTAGGAAGTGGACGAGTAGCAGGTGCTAGGTTAAGAGGAGAGGACACATGCCAAGGTGTGGTTGTGGAATCTTCTTCAAACTAAAAAATCCCATACTTTTTAATGACGTTGGTGGGATTTGTGGTAGATTGGACAAGGATATGGTGGCTATATAAGTTACCAATCATTGATGAAGATGAATACTGAGAGGAGGAAGCACTTCTAGTGCCACCAGAGCCACCACTAGATTCCATCATGTGGATGAGAGGTGAGGGAGAGAAAGACAAACTGGATGAATCAGACAAAGTTCTCCTTATATCACTTTGTTGGGTTGACAACACAACGTTCCTTCTTCCTATTTCAACAATAGGATTAATTTCAGGTGATAAGCCTCTTTTTCTTCTAGAAACACGAGAGTCTAAGGACATGAAAGTAAGGCCAAAAATGAAGGAACAAGAAGGTTATTGTTGATTTCTAGGCTGTCTACGTCTAACTTCCCAACGTTCTTGAGCACTAATATATCGTTCAATTGCTGCCCATGAATGATTAATCTCAACACGAGTATTGGCCGTGTCTAAAATAGTGTTGAACAAATTCAAAGAAATGTTGGTTTGATCTTAAAGACCAGGCTCAATATTGGGTTGCCTTGCAATAGGCACAGTCATTAAGAAATAAAACAATCAAAGAATCAATATCAGAAAAATAGATATATTTGATGCTAATGAAGCATAAAAATTAACCAAAGAGATATTTAAGATCTCCCCAGTATGGTCGCCAAAATAAATGTTGAGGAAAATATATGAAATGATCTTACTCAAACATTTTTAGTTTCTTCTTGGCTAAAGAAAAATAGACGGGAATATCACCCTATGTTTATAGCCATCAAAATTAAAATCCTAACTCACAAGCATCAATTACAAGTGCTTAGGCTCGTGTTTTTATAAGTAAAAGCTTGCTGAAAATTTCATTTTTTATGTAATTTTCTGAAGTTATCATATGCTGAAATAAATATAGAGACAGAAGTAAAAAACCACCAAGTCAATAATCAATACATGTGAGACATAAATAAATTCTTTATTTCATTCCAATTCATCAAAGAATAATTCTCTTTACAAAATTTTAATGAGAAAATTTTGGACCAAAGTCAAACTTAGACGTCCTTGATGAAGCATACAAAAGGAATTTGGATAGAAAATAAAAAAAAACTGAACTTGAAAAGATGGATCAGCTTGCCACAGATTGCTGCCCACTAGAATCTGGACAATAGCCTTTGTCAGTCATGAAAACTAATTGGCAAACAAAGAAGTATACACAAACTATCAAAGATACATCAACACCTCTGGAAAACAAGTGTCTGAATGATGTAATTCAACCCTGAATCTTGATGTCTACTGATGCAGGAGCATCACTCCAATGTCATCAAGCATCGGCTAGCCAACACATCAAGAGCGCATTCGATGGAAGGAGAGAGGTACAACCCTCTCATTTTTCAAATTTTGAAAATGTAATTAAATGATTGTAAGGCTGAAGAGCCAAGTTGTGCCTTTGAGCAGGCTATAGTTAGTGTCACCTTTAATGGATGAAATGTTGATGGGGATCTAGATCCAATTCGGATTAGATGGTCCATTCAATGTAATTCATTGTAATTAATGAGAGTTGGTGAGGATGGAGGGAAGCGCTCGAGGAGGCCGCTTTTGTAAAAAATATCCTTTGTATCGGTAGGCAGTTAGTCGGTAGAGAGGTAGAGAAGAATAGAGAGAATATGGAGAAGAGAGGAAGTTGTGACTTTGTTACAGTCTGAGCTCACATTGTACAGAGGCATTTCATATTAATACAATCAGAGCAGTTTTTCCTGCATGTTATTCTGTGTTTGTTGATGAAAGTCTTTATGTGTTTATGATATGTTGTAGATGTATGTTTGTATGCATTTGCAGGTTACAGATAGAAATTGTTGTCTGTTGGGTTCTTTGATTCCAGGTCTGGTTCTTTTTGGCTTCATGCAAGAGGTTGCATGACAGAACACTGTTGGTTCTGTAAGACAGTGCATAGGCTGCACTTATGAATTCTATGGAATTTAGACAAAGACATGCCAGGAGGGCACACCAGAGGAAGTCATTGAATCAAGGAGGAGGCCTCAAGGTTGTTGAACACCTTGAAGGAAGAACTGTGCAAAGGAGGGCATAGGGAAGAGAAAATTTCTGAGAATTCTGCGAGACTCTACCAAGAGGGCATTGAGTGGATGCACAGGGTGCACAGAAGGAACTCTATGCCGAGTTCAGTGAGAAGACAAAGTCACTGAATATTATGTAGAAGCTCTGCTAGGAGGGCATCGAGTGAGTGTAAGGAGTGCACTGAGAAGGAACTCTTGTTCGAGTTATGAAATAGGAGAAGTGTCAAGGAGAAAGACACTCACAGAGTTTTTGAATACTCTATTTGTTCAACAAGGAGTGCTTGAGTAGGAGGTTGCCAAGAGGGCACAAAAATTCCCCTTTGAAAGGAGAGAAAAGGGCTGAGTTCCTTAGAGGTTCAAGTTCTGAATCTCAGGAAGGATAGTGCGAATGTGCACAGAGTAACACCAAAGAGGAGCAGGAAGTCGAGGAACCCTTCAGGGTTTCACAGTTGACAAAGCTCAGGAGGGACAACGTTCCTAGAATGCAAGCGAGATCCAAAGGAATTGAACTCACAGGGGAAGAGAAGGTCAAGGCCTTTTGGAGAAATAAATATTCCAAGGGAAAGGAAGAAGGCCATGCTCAAGATAGAGCACAACTATCGTTAGATCAGATGGAGAGGTGAGATCTGGGTCGTTGAATTCTACGTCCAAATGCACGCAGAAGAGCGCACAAGGAAGAGAAAGAGATATGGGTCGTCAGATCTAGTGCAAAGAACCGATAGTCATTGGATCCAGAGGAAAGCACATTGAGTTTAACCTCTGGGAGGTCATGTAGGAGAGAAGATGAAACAGACTGTGGAGACACTTCATGGAGAAGTGAGAAATCTCGTGGGTCGTTGGATCTCGCAAAGCAGTGAGGGGATTAAGGCTGAGTATCTTTTGATACTCTAAATCTCAGAAAGGATAGCGACCGTAATATCCAGATCAATGACAACCGTTGATCTCATTTCAACCCACGTCGTTGGATCATTTCGCGAATTTGGGTATCGCGAGAAGGGAGGCAGAGTTCTTTGCGCTTCAAACCCCCGAGTCGCGAGATCGCGATTCGACTTGAACCATCGATCAAGGAGGAAGGAGAGTCATGAGATTGGCACCTCGCTACATCGTGTATCGAGGTTTCGAAGGGTGAAGGAGTTTCACCATGATCGCTAAAGTCGTGAAGTGTCGAGCACTGAGGGATCGTGCGAACACGTGTCACATCTGTTAGGTAGGGACTACGTGGTTGGCAAGTGGCACAAACATAGAGCGCATAGAAAAGGTGGAAGTAGGTGACAGGTGGTGTACATGCATCACCTTGGAAGGGGTCAACCCATCACTGACTTATCATGCTTCAGGATTTCACAAAGGAGGAGCACGAGGGCTCAACACTCCAACTCGCAAAGTCAGGAGTTGCGAGTTGTGCTAGCACTTAGCCCTAACTGGTGGTTAAGTGTGGAAGGCGCTAACAAGGAGGAGCCATACCCGTATCGCATCTCGGGTATCGACATTTGGAGAAAGAGGAGTCGAGGGTCTATGACTCACGAACTCGCGAGTTGCAAAAAGCACTTGCGCTAAGGCCCGATTGTGGTCGCATGGAGATGTAAGGCTCGCGCTTGGTGTTAAGTTACGTAGGGAGAGTTTTCATGAAGGACCTGTGGATCAGATTCACGAGGTTCCAATAGGGATCTGAGGGAGCTGCTTCAACTCAAGGAGAATTTAGAACAATCCTGTGTGGATCACGGCCCGAGGGTCGGGGGTCTGCGTCAGTTGTGGTATCAGAGCTCGATTTTGCCCGTATGTTTCAGGAAAAAGAGGAAGTGAGGTGAATAAGAGCCTGTAGGAGACAGGTAAAAGGTGAAGGTTGTTGCGGGATGTAGCAGTCAAATGGTACAGTCAAGTGGACTGTAGGAAAGGTTGGAAGCACTCACAATTGTAGAGTGACAACAATAAGTTTTCCAAGAGGGTAGACAGGAATAGGAAGATGGCTACAGAAGGCCATGGACACGATGGAAAGAAGAACCACCAGCAGCAGAGAAAAAATGATATGGATAAAGAACTCACTGAGGTGAGGGCAAGGATGGAAGAGCTTGCACTGTGGGTGCAACAGAACAAAAAGAAACATTAGGTGTATGAATGGCCTCTGAGGAGGAAAGAAAAGTGGCCATTTTAGTATTTATTGGTCTGAAGGCAGCATAGACTACTGAAGAAATGGTTGAGGCATATTATAAGCCTCAGTGACAGAGGAGGAGTGGTTCACACTTGTGAATCAGAGACTGGGAGAAATCTCAGTGATGTTGAGAATGAGATGAGATCGCTGGAGGATCTCATAGAATGCCAAGTGGGCAACAGAAAATTCCCAATCTTCCAAGTGGGTAGGGAGAAGGAGATGAGACTGTTTGAAAGTCTCAGGAGCTTGGAAGTGAGTTCATGTTAGCAAGGAGTGTTGATGGAGATGGTATCAATTGATCTCATAGACTGCCAGGAGGGAAAAAAGGAAATCACATATTGTCATTTGGGCAAGGGAGAGAATATGAGACCATATGAAAGTATCATGAACTCGGGGGTGAGTTCGGATCAGCGAGAGGAGATTATAGAGAAGGATCAAAGGAATCTCCTGATCATTGGAGGAATTTGGATATTCCTACCAAGCAACCAAGATGAGGTCAGGGAAGATGTTGCGGGTACAACAACAAAAGGACAACCAACAGAGACTGTCAAAGAGAAAGAAGAAATGGAGAAGACATCAAAATCTATCCCAACAGAAGAAGAGCATGCGGATAAGATGCTCACTCCATGGGAGTTGGAGTTAGAAATGATGGAGGATTGGTTGAACCATCCAGAAACAGTAGATGACTACCATGAGCAGACAGTCATGAATATTTTCAAAATGGAGCATTAAGAGAAATTGCTCAAAAATTTCAGCCAAGGAGCTGAACAGATGATGAATGCAGCACTGAGGTCTGCAACTGAAGGTGAATCAGAATTCCAGTCTGAGGAGTAACTGGAGGAAGCTAGAGATGCACCAGCAGGAGAACTGGTAGAAGAAAAACTGTTAGAAGGGGAAGATGAGAAGAGACTCAGTGATCAGACTACAGAAATGAATTTTGCAGAAGAGTGGAAAGTTGAGGCAACAGAGGAAGAAAATAGCATGGGGGATCTAGTTGATCTTCCCACTAATAAGGACGAAGAAGTGCAGTCGAGGAGACTGCATAAAGAGAGCTAGCCACTAGATCAACTGGACAAGGTAATTGAGGGAATCAGAAGGCTAATGTTGAGGTCAGCAGCAGAAACTACCAGTGAGGAGGAGCTAAGCAGAGGAGAACCTACCATAGCAACAGGGAAATAGATGCAGCAACAACAACAAAGCAGTGGAGAAGATGGACAACTCCAAAGAATTGTTTGGGATCCAGGTGGATTTCAACAACGATGTTGGGAAGCTCATGAGCAGGAGCTCATGATTTTTGCAGTTGAGGAGTATGATGCAGGAGCATCGCTCCAATGTCATCAAGTGCCAGCTAGCTAGCACACCAAGCGCACATTCAATGGAAGGAGAGAGGCGCAACCCTCTCTTTTTTCAAATTTTGAAAATGTAATAAAATGATTGTAAGGCTAAAGAGCCAAGATGTGCCTTTGAGCAGGTTGTAGTTAGTGTCACCTTTAATGGATGACATGTTGATGGGGATCTAGATCCAATTTGAATTAGATGGCCCATTCAATGTAATTCATTGTAATTTATGAGAGTTGGTGAGGATGGAGGGAAGCGCTTGAGGAGACCCCTTTTGTAAAAAATATCCTTTGTATCTATAGGCAGTTAGTCGGTAGAGAGGTAGAGAAAAATAGAGAGAATAGGGAGAAGAGAGGAAGCTGTGACTTTGTTACAGTCCGAGTTCACATTGTAAAGAGGCATTTCATATTAATACAATCATAGCAGTTTTTGCTACATGTTATTCTGTGTTTGTTGATGAATGTCTTTATGTGTTTATGATATGTTGTAGATGTATGTATGTACACATTTGTAGGTTACAGACATAAATTGTTGTCTATTGGGTTCTTTGATTCCAGGTCTGGTTCTTTGTGGCTTCATGCAAGAGGTTGCATGACAAAACACTGTGGGTTCTGTAAGCTAGTGCATAGAGTGCACTTATGAATTCTGCAGAATTTAGACAAAGACGTGCCAGGAGGGTGCACCAGAGGAAGTCATTGACTCAAGGAGGAGGCCTCAAGGTTGTTGAACACCTTGAAGGAAGAACTATGCAGAGGAGGGCACATGGAAGACGAAATTTTTGAGAATTGTGTGAGACTCTGCCAAGAGGGCATTGAGTGGATGCATAGGGTGCACCGAAGGAACTCTATGTCGAGTTTAGTGAGAAGACAGAGTCACTGAAGATTATGTAGAAGCTCTGCTAGGAGTTCATCAAGCGAGTGCAAGGAGTGCACCGAGAAGGAAATCTTGTTCGAGTTTTGAAATAGGAGAAGTGTCAAGGAGAAAGACACTCACAAAGTTTTTGAATACTTTGTTTGTTCAACAAGGAGTGCTTGAGTAGGAGGCTGGTAAGAGGGCACCAAAATTCCCCTTTGAAAGGAGAGAAAAGGGTTGAGTTCCTTAGAGGTTCAAGTTCTAAATATCAGGAAGGATATTGCGGTTGTGCACAGAGTAACAACAAAGAGGAGAAGGAAGCTGAGGAACCCTTTGGGGTTTCACGGTTGACAAAGCTCAGGAGGGACAACGTTCCTAGAGTGCAAGCGAGATCCAAAGGAATTGAACTCGTAGGGGAAGCGAAGGTCGAGGCCTTTTGGAGCAAGAAATCTTCCAAGGGAAAGGAAACAGGCCATGTTCAAGATAGAGAAAAACTACCATTAGATCAGCTGGAGAGGTGAGATCTGGGTCATTGAAGTCTATGTCTAGACGCATGCAGGAAAGCGTACAAGGAAGAGAAAGAGATCTGGGCCATCAGATCTAGTGAAAAGAACCGATAGTCATCGGATCCAGAGGAAAGCGCATGGAGTTTAACCTCTGGGAGGTCGCGCAGGAGAGCAACTGAAACAGATGGTGGAGACACTTCATGGAGAAGTGTGAAATCCCGTGGGCCATTGGATCTCACAGAGCAGCGAGGGGATTAAGGCCAAGTATCTTCCGATACTCTAAAGCTCAGAAAGGATAGTGATCATAAGATCCGGATCAACGACAGCCGTTGATCTCATTTCAACCCACGTCGTTGGATCATTTCACAAATTTGGGTATCGCAAGTGGGGAGGTGGAGTTCTTTGCGCTGCAAACCCCCCAGTCGCGAGATCGCGATTCGACCTGAACCGTCGATTGAGGAGGAAGGAGTGCTGTGAGATTTGGCACCTCACTACATCATGTATCGGGGTTTCGAAGGTTGAAGGAGTTTCTCCTTGATCGCTAAAGTCACGAAGTGTCGAGCATCGAGGGCTCGTGCAAACATGTGTCACATCCGTTAGGTGGGGAACGCATGTTTGATAGGTGGTGCAAACATAGAGCACACGGAAAAGGAGGAAGTAGGCGACAGGTGACGTACATGTGTCACCTTGGAAGGGGTCAACCCATCACTGACTTATCGTGCTTTGGGATTTCGCAAAGGAGGAGCACGAGGGCTCAACACTCCAACTCATGAAGTCGCGAGTTGCGAGTAGTGCTAACACTTATCCCTAGCGAGTGGTTAAGTGTGAAAGGCACTAACAAGGAGGAGCCATACCTGTATCGCATATCGAGTATCGATGTTTAGAGAAAGAGGAGTCGAGGGTCTACGACTCATGAACTCGCGAGTTGCGAAAAGCGCTTGCATTAAGGCCCGGTTGTGGTCGCATGGAGATGTAAGGCTCGCACCTGGTGTTAAGTTGAGCAGGGTAGGTTTTCACGAAGGACCTGTGGATCAGATTCGTGAGGTTCCAATAGGGATCTGAGGGAGCCACTTCAGCTCGAGGAGAATTTAGAACGATCATGTGTGGATCACGGCCCGAGGGTCGGGGGTTTGTGTCATCTACAATAAGAACCTGCTATCCTAAAAACGAGTTAGTCTTCTAATGAATTAAGGAATGAATGAAAACTGAATTATCTCAACAAAAAATCAAGAGAAAACCTTAGTATGCTTCTCCTTCTATTCTCCTCTTGTTCCTCCCTTTCCTTTTTTCTTTAAGAAAATTAGAATTGGTTGAAGTAGTTGAACTACTTCATTAGTTAAGTTAACTAAAAACTCAACCAACTTTTAGTTAGGGGGAAAAGTAATAAATCATAATAAGGTTTTTTAAATAAATAATAACTAGTAGGTGGGACCCCTTGTGACTCCCTTTAGCTTTTAACAATCATAACACATCTAGTTAATTAAACAAAACATCCCTCCTTGTGACTCCCATCATCTCATTCATATTTGACAATTTATCCAATGATATTTGAAAATATTTTCAAAATATATTACTCATATATCCAAAAACAATAGCATGTTGTCCAAAATTTTTGAAGTCAATTGTCATCAACAATAAATAAAATAAAACTTAAAATCCATATTTTCCACTCTGAGATGCAATATTTCCCTTTTTGTTGTTGTCACCTTTTGATCTCTCTGAACTTACCTTTGGTTGTGTTGAGCCTTTAGGCCTAATATCGTTGATCACATGAGAAAAATCGTCCCTCAAATGCATCCGGGAGGACACAAATTTATCAGAGCCATTGGAGGGTGAGGAAGGGGCAACAATGGATTTTCCTTTGTCAAGGGCATGGTGGGCCTCGGTTTTCAACCTTTTTCGAGCATGGGAAGATTGAACTAGTGAGTGGATAGGGGAAACTTGGACAATCTGATTGATAGGCTTGGGAGCATGTAGAGACAAATTAGGCCATCCAGGATGTTGGGAGACTGTCAGGTGGACAATCTCTTGCCATATGTTGTTTTCGGGAACCTCGGGTTGCAATGAGACATGAGGGGGCACGAGAATACCAAGGGCTTGTGGTAATTGGAAGGGAGTCCTTGCAGGCCTAGTTTGGACCACTCCTAGGCCAATCCAATTGAAAAACACAATTTGAAATAGATGGCCTAAACCTTGCGAGTCAACATCAAAGTGAATGGAGAATATTGGCCTTCTAGGGCCCCTGTTCCAATTACCTCTTCCTTGGTTACCTCTTCCATGTCTACCTCGACTGAAAAATCTCATTCCTGTATGCATGATTGATTATCAAATAGTTTCTTTAACAACCATAGATGACAACTCTTTTTAAAATATGAAATAAATTTTGGCTTAACGACATATCAGACTCATGCAATCTAATCCATACAAATTGTTTAACCATTGTCAATGAGCAGGGGGTGAACAAAGGTTCTGGGATATGCGAGGGGTTTGTATTGAGCGAAAAGTGTTAAAATGAGGGGGAAAAGATCACGACTACTACTCATAGATAACACCAATCAACTGTAATGTAAACCAAAGAACATATCGTTGTAGTCCATCCAAGAAACTACGATTTCAAACTGTTACAATACAAAATTTCTCTTATTGTAATTAATATTTAGGAATAGGGAGTGAATAATGAATATGGGAAGGTGAGGGGGTTGTAATTAGCGAAAAGTGAAATAATGGTAGGGAAACAGAGTGGTTATTGTTCATAAAATCAATTAAGTAATCCATCAAACAATTATGTATTTAACATAAACAATTCAACACTAACCAAACAATTCTTGTGATCAATTAAACAATCACTATGTGTAATTTAACCATTACTGTGTGTTAAAGTTGCTCATTGTTCACATTTGAATCCCTAATACTTTTAATTAATCATAGTGTCATCATACTGAAAATAATATGCTTTCCAAAACAACCTATAAAAGGGTTTTGTGTCCTCTCACTTCTTCTTTTAAAAATTAAACAATCCCAATAAATACACAATAATTTGTATTGACTGTGTTCAACATCCAAACCATCAACCACTGTCCACAAATTAATTCTTCAAAACAAACACAGACACAATTTATTTTAAAATCGTGCCCGATTCCATTCCTCTAATCAATTTAACATTTAAATTGTAATGAAACAATATTGTTATAAAACCCATGCCCATCTCTGATACGATGCACGATATCCTTAAAACATACACAACAGGAAACCAAGCCACAACGATCACGATTTTTAAATTGCAATACTCCCGATTGGAAATCAAAACACAAAGTAATAGAAATCATTTAATCAACTTATACCATATTGTAGGAATCCCACATAGACCAACACATAACACAAGAAGTATCGATGTGACTTAATCAACCATAAAATAATGTTGTGTTAACAATCCAATTGTAACAACACAAGAGGTAGCGACTGTGTGCCCCCTTCATTTCTTGAATCAACCAATTAACCATGTTGAGCTATTGATTTGACTGTTATAATAAATAATCTAGTGACTAGATACCAAATAATCAAAACCACTATCAATGCTATTAACAGAGACGAGCCAACAATCAACCACTATCAACGATACTCCACCAAATCACAATAGTCAACAATATACCCGACAATATATAAATGTCTCCATTTATTAAAAACGGGCTTTGAATAATCAAGGGTTCACTCTGTGGAACCAACATAGGGAGATTGGAATCGACCACCAACAGCAGGTGAGAAACTTTCGATACAACACGGTGGACACACAAGACATATCACCAATAGCCTTGAAAGACAAGGTGGCAGTTCACCAGGCAGGAGATATTATGAACAGAGGAGAAGAGGTTCCTCATGGGCCAATAAATAATACCGAGAACATGCAGGGCATAACCCTCATAGTTTTCCCCAATCAACTCGAGTAATGTTGATATAAAAAACAGAGCCATGAAATAACAATCAACCTCAAAGAAAGCCTCTTGGCATAATGACCATCATAACCAACTACAAAGACACCAATATTATAAATGAGCCCATACCTAGGTGAAATGATATGCAGTGACACAAGGTGGTTCGAAATCAAACCCAACAACCCCATAACAACAAATACGATCGGGCAAGGTGACGAGAACTGTGTGGAGACATCCAACAAGTCTAGACTGGATGAACCCTCCAACAAAAACCCATAAGGACAATAGAGAGCCTTCATGCCTTCTACCACTCAGAATAATCAATGAAACTCTGACTTCAACCATCATTTTTATTTGAAACAAAAACCACACCAACAACCATTCCAGAGAAATATCACAAGTTTACATAGTTTCCAGTCTCAAGAAAAGCACAGATCAATACATCCCTAGGCCAATATCTATTTCATAACCAGAGCGGGTTCATGGATGGAGAAAAAGACATATCTATAACCAAAAAGCCTTAAAAACACAAGCTTGGTGGATCAGTTCTCCCCTTGCCTGAAAATTGGAGCTTAACCACAATGAACAACAATCGAACAATAGCCAAGCTAATGAAGCTACCCTCAACCTTTATGTATATGATTATTGTGCAGTATGAAATAACTCAAAGATAAAAACTATTATAATGGAAGTTAGTTGTACCATTATCTGGAAAACATAAACCTTGCGAAAGTTATTAGTGACAAAAGTTACCTACTTATAATAACTGTATGTCTTTCGAAATAAGTGGTTCGCAGAGAAAAGAATTTAATGTCCCTAATAAAATTTTTTTATTTGGTAAATTTGGAGAACATTACATATGGTATCAGAGAAAAGGTTACAACACTTGGACCTTAAATAGGGCCAAAAATGTTTATTTAGCACATGCTTTCTGTTTAATGAAAAACTAACAAAACATTTATTGTTACAAATAGAAAAACTTTATTTTTGTTGTGATAATGGAAGCACAGAATGAAGAGGAGATCAGACTTGAGGAGAATCCCAAGCAAGGACCTACTAGAGAGCCTGGACAGAACGGTGAAGGAAGTTCCACTACCCAGGTTCTGGAAACCATGAGAAACCTTATTGTGGAACTACAAGTTTTCAAGGCAGACAATGAGAAACTGAAAAAAACACAACAAGAATAGCAAAAAATAAATGAAGTACTATTGCATAGCATAGTAACAAAGAAGATCCCAAAAGACAATAACCAGGAAGAAGAGGCCAACAAAGGATCCTCCAAGAATTTTGGTCATGAAGTAGAAAAAGGGGACAACTCTTCCGAAGGCACACCATCAACAGGAGATAAAAAAATCACAGGAAGAAAGAGGAAACAAGTGGACCACCTGGAGGGAGAGTTTAAGAAAATCTAACCGTCCAACTTTGACGGGGAATCTAGGACAGGGGAGGAGGTTGAAGCATAGTTACTAGACATAAAAAAGTATTTCTAGATCTACAATTATTCCAGCAACATGAAGCTTAGAATGACCATCTATAACCTGAAAGGAAAAGTAAGTATATGGTGGCAGGACCTGAATTTGGCCAAGGGCCTAAAGGAAAAACATATGGAGTGGTCGGATTTCAAGAAATACTTTAAGAAACAATATTTATCATAAAGTTACTATGAAAGAAAGACCAAAGAGTTTTATGAGCTACGACTCGGTCAAATGACTATGAATGACCTGATAAACAAATTTATGAAATTATTAAGGTCTGTACCTTATATCCGGAAAGACAAAGTAAAAATCCAGCAGTTCCTAAGCTACTTACCATAGTCCTATAAGGACATAATTGAGTTCTGCAACCCCAATACCTTAATATAAGTTTTCAGAAAGGCCTAAATGTGCTACGATCAATACAAATAATAGTCTAAATTTCCAAAGTCTTGGAAAGACAAGAAACAAGACAGAATGAAATAGTGGAAGAAGGGCTATCAACCAACCCCTTTCTGGAATGCAACAAAGAGCTTTCCAAAAAAATATTTTCACTCCAATAATTAGAACACCCAAGGGGGAGGTAAACCAGTTAATGTGGGAACCAATAAGTTTGGGGACATCCCCAGAGAACCATTAAAATGTTGGGAATGTGGAGAACCTCACTTAAGGATCAACTATCCATGTCTAAATTTTGTAGCAAGGACCACAGTTCACAACCTACAGGAGGCCTCTACAGTGGGATATGTGGGAATAAATGTACACAGGATCAATGCATTTGTGGATGGACGACAAGCTAATCACCAGTATAATGTTGTGGAAGTCGAAGGTAAAGTTAATAATAATCGTGTTTCTATTTTAATTGATTGAGCAGCTACCTTGAGTTATGTTGCTCATGGTGTAGTGGATTCAAATAAACTTAAGAAAGTAAGGCATACAAAGTCTTGGATAGTACAACTAGAAACAGGAACAAAAAGAAAACTAACATATTTCATTTATGATTATGAGTTTAGTTTAGATGGTCAACACATCAAAATAAATCTGAATATTCTACCGTTAAGATCTTACGATATAATTATTGGAATGGACTAGTTAGAGAGGCATAAAGAAATTTTGGATTTTTATGAAAAATCACTCACTTACAAGGATGATAAAAACATTGTTAGGATAGTATAATGCATACGAAAACCAGTCTCAGTTAAGCAGATTTCAACAATGCAATTTAAGAAGTGCATGAGTAAAGGTTGTTAGATTTATGCTATCCAAGTGACAAATCCGTTGAAAAAAGAAAATAAACCTAGCCTAGAATATTTTTCCATCTTACATGAATTTAGAGATTTGTTTGTAGAAGAAATACCTGAACTGCCCCCAAGAAGAGAGATAGACTTCTCTATCGATCTGCTACATGGTTCAACCCCTATATCTAAGGCACCCTACAAGATGAGTTTACCTGAATTAACAGAGTTAAAGATTCATCTACAAAAACTTTTATACAATGAATACATCAGACCAAGTGTCTCACAGTGGGGAACACCAGTCCTTTTCATTAAAAGAAACACATAACTCTAAGGTTATGCATTGATTATAGACATCTAAACAAAATKACGATTAAGAACAAATACCCCCTACCCAGAATCAATGATCTATTTGATCAAGTGGGAGGGGAAAATATTTTTTCTAAGTTGGATTTAAGATCTGGTTATCACCAGGTTAGAATAAAGGATGAAGACATAAGTAAAACAACGTTTAGGACGAGATATGGACATTATGAATTTGTTGTTATATCGTTTGGTCAAACTAACTCACTAACAACATTTTTGTGCTTAATGAATAGCAATTTCAACCAATATTTGGATAAGTTTGTTTTGGTATTCATTGATGATATCATAGTGTATTCAAAAACATAAGAATAACATGAAGAACATCTCAGGATAGTATTGCAAACTTTAGGAAAACCCAAACTGTATGCAAATTTTGACAAATGTAACTTTTACCAAAATAAAATACAATACCTAGGACATGTAATATCTGAAGACGGTATTGAAATCGACTTAGAGAAGATAAGAGCCATCATGGAATGACCTATCCCTAAGGATGTAGTGGATATCCAGTCATTCATGAGAATCACCAGGTACTACTGCATATTTATATAAGGATTCTCTAAGATTGCATACCCTATAACATCCCTACAGAAAAAGGGAACCAAGTTTAATTGGTTACAAAAGTGTCAGGACAATTTTAATAA
>ML822373.1:155258-197473 GCA_009831015.1 Picea engelmannii
ATAACTTCAGAAAATTACATAAAAAATGAAATTTTCAGCAAGCTTTTACTTATAAAAACACGAGCCTAAGCACTTGTAATTGATGCTTGTGAGTTAGGATTTTAATTTTGATGGCTATAAACATAGGGTGATATTCCCGTCTATTTTTCTTTAGCCAAGAAGAAACTAAAAATGTTTGAGTAAGATCATTTCATATATTTTCCTCAACATTTATTTTGGCGACCATACTGGGGAGATCTTAAATATCTCTTTGGTTAATTTTTATGCTTCATTAGCATCAAATATATCTATTTTTCTGATATTGATTCTTTGATTGTTTTATTTCTTAATGACTGTGCCTATTGCAAGGCAACCCAATATTGAGCCTGGTCTTTAAGATCAAACCAACATTTCTTTGAATTTGTTCAACACTATTTTAGACACGGCCAATACTCGTGTTGAGATTAATCATTCATGGGCAGCAATTGAACGATATATTAGTGCTCAAGAACGTTGGGAAGTTAGACGTAGACAGCCTAGAAATCAACAATAACCTTCTTGTTCCTTCATTTTTGGCCTTACTTTCATGTCCTTAGACTCTCGTGTTTCTAGAAGAAAAAGAGGCTTATCACCTGAAATTAATCCTATTGTTGAAATAGGAAGAAGGAACGTTGTGTTGTCAACCCAACAAAGTGATATAAGGAGAACTTTGTCTGATTCATCCAGTTTGTCTTTCTCTCCCTCACCTCTCATCCACATGATGGAATCTAGTGGTGGCTCTGGTGGCACTAGAAGTGCTTCCTCCTCTCAGTATTCATCTTCATCAATGATTGGTAACTTATATAGCCACCATATCCTTGTCCAATCTACCACAAATCCCACCAACGTCATTAAAAAGTATGGGATTTTTTAGTTTGAAGAAGATTCCACAACCACACCTTGGCATGTGTCCTCTCCTCTTAACCTAGCACCTGCTACTCGTCCACTTCCTAAATGCAAAGAGAATCTCCCTAGGTTCTTGGGAAATAACAATGTCACTATAAATGAACACCTGGTGGAATTTTCTAATGCTTGTCACAATATAGGAGCCAATGACAATGATACTTGCATGCACTTATTTGTCAATTCCTTGGAAGGGAAGGTTGCAGCTGATTTCCTTGACCTTCCTCCTAAGATTCTTTCTACTTGGGAGGAGTTAGTTTATTGGCTCAGATCCATCTACGGATGATCTAAAATCCTAGTTGAGCAGCTACGGGAGTGCAATAACATCGCCTATAAGGATGGTGAGACCATCAAGTCCTTCAACTTGCATTTCACTAAGTTATACAATCAAATCCATTAACTCATTCGACCTCAGAATCAAGCCGCTTTCATGCATTATTACAATGCATTACCTTCCCCCTATCGTCATAGGCTTGAGGAAAAATCCATTGATAATATCGGTTCCACTCTACATACTTGTTTAGAGTATGAAGAACAGCTTGAAAGAAAAGGTCTTCCCCAAGGAGAATCGGTTAAACATGCAGACATGTCCGCCCTCTTACAACTAGTACAAGATATGAGTAATCATATGATAGCATATGAGAGAAAATGAATTGTCTCCCTTCTCACCCTTGGGGATTCATCTTCTTCTTCACCCCCTATTAGGAATCCAATTGAAAATAATTTTCAACCTAATGATATCTTGCCTCTAATTTGGTGTAACTATTGCGAGGAACACCATGAGGAAGCGACATGTGATGTAAGAAAGAGTGTCAGAGATAATATCTTTGGTAAAAGACCAGAAACTTCCATCGTTGTCCTTGATTTTACAGAGCGAGAAGATGTCATGATCATCAATACTAGGAACAAATCCTACTCTCCTAAGGGAAAATATGATCCTCCCCACAATTATTATATCCCAATCTCATCTTCACCAACTTATATGGTTCAGGTTCCTAAGGTTCCTACAGTCAAGAAACAACTCCCCCTCTCCCCTCTTCCAAATACAATATTTTGAATCAGTTGGCCAGTATCAAAGAAGATGCCACCCTTTTGGACATGGTTGTCGTCCCTGAACAACAGAGGCATCTGAAACAATTAATGGAAGGAAAGGCTTATGTTGTAGCCAACCTCTCTAAAGAGGTGAATGAAGAGGATTCATCTGTAAATAAAGTAGGTGTACATAACTTTAAATACCCTGTAAAAAATCCCCCTTTTTATATTTTTGTAAAAATTATGGATAAAATCACCCATTTTTGCCTCTTTGATGGTGGTTCGGGCCCAAGTGTGATGTCAAAGATTATTATGGAAGATCTAATCTTGTCTTGTACTAATAAAAATGCCAGAAGCATGCTCTCCTATAATAGTCTACAACAAATGACCATAGGCGAGATTAAAGATGTGACCTTAGTTTTGTGTGCACACCCTGAAATAAGGACAACCCTTAGCATTCATGTAATTGACATGCTAGTAAGCAATTAATCAATCATCTTTGGAAGAGACTGGCAAGCTTTGACGAGTAGATACCTCTCACTCGATGGGACACACTTATTCATTCCTCAGAATGATAAAAACATTATAGTCCTTAGAAAGGGAAGGATTTCACCTTACATAGAGAGTGTCCCACAACCTAATGTGAACTATATCAAAGAGGACCTAGGAGTGTATTCCATCTTTGTCGAGGAGGATAACATTCCCTTGCAATAAATTGATTTAGATGATGGTATGTGGCACATGCACTTTGATGGTTCATGCTCAAATGAAGGTAATGGAGCTCGAATTGTCTTGATTTCTCCTGTAGGAAAAATCCATAACTTTTCTTATAGGTTGGAGTTTTCTTGCATGAACAATGTCATTGAATTCAAAGCTTTACTACTAGGCATTGAAAATGCCTATAATCTTGGCTATGGTCACCTTTCATTTTTTGGGGATTATAAGCTTGTTGTGAACCTTGTACGTAAGATTTACTCCCCTAGAAACAAGTTGATGAAGCGATACACCCAAACTGTTTAGGCACTCATCTCGAACCTATTATCTTTCAACATCACTCATGTTAAGATGGAATTGAACTCGATGGTTGATTGGTTAGTTGTTTTTGCAGCCTCTCGTACTCGACAACTTCTGCCACATAGGCATGATTGTACTTTTCAATATTTATATCGTCCACACATCCTTCACAATACAAAATCTTGGCAGGTATTCCCTAATGATGAGAGCATTTGTACTTTCATTCAAAATGAACCTTTTAGGCCCAAGGAAATTATATCCATAGAATATGACAAGATTCCTAAGGGCTTGACTCCTCTAGAGAATTCGTTTTCATCGAGTGATGTAGGAAGTAAAGAGAAACAGAAAGAGGAGGAGTCAAAAATGAAGGTGGGTGAAATCATCTCCTTGAACATTGGGACACCCGAGTCTCCAAAGAATTTTAAAATAGGTGCCCAATGTTCTGATAAAAAAAAATGAAGTTTTCCAAGATACTTGGTGAATTTCAAAATGTTTTTGCTTGGTCTTATGAGGATATTCGTGGTTTTGATCTTGGCCTTATACATCATGCTATCCCCATCAAGGAAGGAATGAAACCAGTTAGGCAAAAACAGAGACTTGTCAACCCTGCATGGGAAACAACTATTCGACGGAAGTTGGAAAAAACCTTGAAGGATGGAATCTCCTCCCTGGTCAAGTACCCTGGATGGGTTTCCAAATTGGTACATGTTCCGAAGGTCACTGATCATATTAAATTCCGCATTAATTTTCGCACATTCAATCGGGATATTATGAAAAATCCCTTCCCTCCCCCTAATATGGAAATGATTTTGCAGCAAGTTGTAAGGTCCCAGATGAGGCCCTTACTTGACAGTTGTTTTGGATACAATCAAATCAAGGTAAAAAGGGAAGATGCCTACAAAACCACCTTTATCACAAATTGGGGTACCATAACTTATAAACATGTGCTTTCTAGCTTACCTAATGCAAGTACCACTTTTAAAATACCTGTACAAATAACTCTTGATGAATTGATCAACAATTATATTTATCTTGATGATCTAATTATATATGTTAGAGGGTTGTTAATTACTTCAAAATTTCGAAAGTTATGGCTAGGTCCTTTCAAAATCGCCTTTGTTCTGGGTACTAATTCTTGCATTCTAAAAGATTTACAAGAGCGATTGTTTTCCTACAGCACTAACGGTTCGCACGTGAAACATTACATGGAACCAACTTGAAATCTCTAACGATGTTTGGATTTTCTGTATATTAGTAGTCTAGCTCTGTTTTCATTTTTTCCACATTTTTCCATTTTCTGCTGTGCAATAGTTTGATTTATGCTTTCTGTTTTTAGAAATTCCTGCTACTTTTACATTTTATGTCACTTTATTTTTGTTGTTTAATGTTTGTTGTTTTGATAATGTCATGATTTTATTGATTTTTCATCTTTTAGTTGATTTTGGTTAAGAATAAGATGTTGGATCAGTTCTGCCATAGTGACACTCCTGCAATATATTGTTAGTCAATAAAAATCAAGCTTACATTGTTGTTACGATGTTCCCCCCTAAAAGCACGCTTGAATTTGTTATATGATTTCAATGTTGTCTTATAAATAAATTGGTTATCTCCCGCTTCTGATTTCCATTTCTTCATCCATATTCTAGTTGAAAGATTATGCATACATGGATAAACCCTCGCATACTTAACATTTTTCATGAGTTATTCCCAAATTCCCGGTCATTTTTCCATTAAATCTGCTCACTTCCCCCTGTTGCATAATCTTCCTAGTTATATCTTCTTGACCTACTGATTCTTGGTTTATGAAACCATGAGTTCTGAGTTCTAAATCTGTTGAAAACAAATTTCCCTATGGATTTTTCTGTTTATTGACGATAAAAATCGCAACGAGGACTTCACCCACAAAGTATTGTTAAATCCTATTATTAGAAGCTAATGGTATATATAATACTAGTAGGTGGGACCCCCTTGTAGATTGGAGGATCAGATCTAGTTCTTATTTTATGTTTATGTTGTTGTTCGACACTGCTTACAAGTTTGAGCATGATTGATGTTCAAATGTTGGTTCTATTCACAACAAATGGATGATGGATAATTCATGCTATGTGTGGGTTTTGTTACTCTAAATTCACAATTCCATGTCATGAGGGCTTATGTGAACTTTTATTTCCATGCTAATTGCACCATGATCTATTACATATTACACCTACACAAAACATATGTTAGTCATGAAAAAAGATAAAAGGAATATGGAATAAATCTAGAGGATCTATCCTATACTATGCTATGCTACATTATATACAAATGAAATTAAATGGATTATTGTTAGTCCTAGCTAATGAAGTTACTGGCTATACGATTTATTGAGTTACATGAAAGCACATTTGATATGCGTTATGGTATGGTTGGAAATGGTTGAATGTGTTATGGGGTGTCTCATTTGACAAGTAATGGATGTTGGTTTCGATGCATGGATTAATTGAATGGATTAATGGATGGTTGGTTGGCGTGTACTAAGTAATATAATGAGTAAAGGATGGAAGCGACGTGCATTTACTGCATGTCACTCCATACCTCTCCCATTGGTTGTCACCCTAGATTGGCTATTGTTCAATTGGTTTTCTCTTTGGTTAAGCTCTGATTTTCAGGCAAGGGAAGAACTGTTCGACCAAGCTCATGTTTTTAAGGAATTTTGGTTACAACTATGTATTTTTCGCCATCCATGAACCCGATTTGGTTATGAAATAGATATTGGCTTGATGATGTATGGGTCTGTGCTTTTATGGATATTGACAACTATGTAAACTTGTAATATTTCTCTCGAATGGTTGTTGGTGTGGTTTTTGTTGCAAATTAAAATGATGGTTGAAGTCACAGTTTCATTGATTATTCTAAGTGGTAGAAGGCATGAAGGCTCTTTGTTGTCCTTATGGGTTTTTGTTGGAGGGTTCGTCCGGTCCAGACTTGTTGGATGTCTCCACACAATTCTCGTCACCTTGCCCAGTCGTATTTGTTGTTATGGGGTTGTTGGGTTTGATTTTGAACCACCTTTTGTCACTGTATATCATTTCACCTGGGAATGGGCTCATTTATACTATTGGTGTCTGTGTAGTTGGTTATGATGGCCATTATGCCAAGGGGTTTGCTTTGAGGTTGATTGCTATTTCATGGCTCTGTTTTTTATATCAGCATTACTCGGGTTGATTTGGGAAAACCGCTAAGGTTATGCCTTGCATTCTCTCGGTATTATTGATTGGCCCGTGAGGAACCTCTGCTCCTTTGTTCATAATCTCTCCTACCTCGTGAACTATCACCTTGTCTTGCAAGGCTATTGGTGATATGGCCTATGTGTCCACTGTGTTGTATCGAAAGTTTCACACCTGTTGTTGGTGGTTGATTCCAGTCCCCCTATGTTGGTTCCTCAGAGTGAACCCTTGATTATTCAAAGCCCATTTTTAATAAATGGAGCCAGTTATATCCTATCGGGTATATTTTTGATTGTTGTGAGTTGGTGGAGTATCATCGACAGTGGTTGATTGTTGGCTCGTCTCTGTTAATAGCGTTGAAAATGGTTTTGATTATTTGGTATCTAGTCACTGCATTATTTATTATAACATTCGAATCGATAGATCAACATGGTTAATTGGTTGATTCGAGAAATGAAGGGGGCACACAATCGCTGGCTCTTGTGTTGTTACAATTGGATTGTTAACCCAACATTATTTTATGGTTGATTAAGTTACAACGATGCTTCTTGCATTATGCGTTGGTCTGTGTGGGCTTCCTACAACATGGCATAATTTGAATAAATGATTTTTATTACTGTGTGTTTTGATTTCCAATCGGAAGTATTGCAATTTAAAAATTATGATGGTTGTGGATTGGATTCCTTTTGTGTATGTTTTATGGATATCGTGCATCATATCAGATATAGGCATGGGTTTTATAACAATATGGTTTCATTACAACTTAAATGTTAAATTGATTAGATGAATGGAATCGAGCATGATTTTAAAAGAACTTGTGTCTATGCTTGTTTTGAATAATTAATTTGTGGACAGTGGTTGATGGTTTGGATAATGAATAGAGTCAATACAAATGACTGTGTGTTTATTGGGATTGTTTAATGTTTAAAAGAAGAAGTGAGAGGACACATAACCCTTTTATAGGTTGTTTTGGAAAGAATATTATTTTTAGTATGATGACACTGTGATTAATTAAAAGTGTTAGGGATTCAAATGTGAACAGTGAGCAAGTTTAACACACAGTGATGGTTAAATTACACATAGTGATTGTTCAATTGATCATAGCAATTGTTTGGATAGTGTTGAATCGTTTTCATTAAATACATAATTATTTGATGGATTACTTAATTGATTTTATGAGCAGTATCCACTCTGTTTCCCTACCATCATTTCACTTTTCGCTAATTACAACCCCCTTGCCTTCCCATATTCATTATTCACTCCATGTTCCTAAAATTTAATTACAGTAAGAGGAATTTTGTATTGTAACAGTTTGAAATCATAGTTTCTTGGATGGACTACAGTGATATGTTCTTTGGTTTACATTACAATTGATTGTTGTTGTCTATGAGCAGTAACCATGATATTTCCCCCCTCAATTTAACACTTTTCGCTCAATACAAACCCCTCGCATATCCCAGAATCTTTGTTCACCCCTTGCTCATTGAAAACGGTTAAAAAAATTGTATGGATTGGATTGCATGAGTGTGATATGTCGTCGAGCCAAAATTTATTTCATATTTTTAAAAGAGTTGTCATGTATGGTTGTTAAAGAAACTATTTTCTTATCAATCATGCATACAGGAATGAGTTTTTTCAGCTGAGGTATCCATGGCAGAGGTAACCGAGGAAGAGGTAATTGGAACAGGATCCCTAGAAGGCCAATATTCTCCATTCACTTTGACGTTGACTCGCAATAGTTAGGCCAGCTATTTCAGGCTATGTTTTTCAATTGGATTGGGCAAGGAGTGGTCCAACCTAGGCCTGAAAGGCCTCCCTTCCAAGTACCATAATCCCTTGGTATTCTCATGCCCCCTCATGTCTCATTGCAACCCGAGGTTCCCGAAAATGATGGATGGAAAGAGATTGTCCACCCGACAATCTCCCAACATCGTGGTTGGCCCAATTTGTCTCTACCTTCTCCCCCACCTATCTATCAGATTGTCCAAGTGGCCCATGTCCACTCACCAATTCAATCTTCGCATGCTAGAAAAAGGTTGAAAACAGAGGCCCACCATGCCCCTGACAAAGGAAAATCCACTACTGCCCCTTCCTCACCCTCCAATGGCTCTGATAAATCTGTGTCGTCCCGTATGCATTTGAGGGACGATTGTTCTCATGTGATCAGTGAGATTAGGCCTAAACGCTGAACACAACCAAAGGCAAATTCAAAGAGATCAAAAGGTGACAACAAAAAAAAGAGAAATATTGCATCTCAGAGTGGAAAATATGGATTTTAAGTTTTATTGTATTTATTGTTGATGACAGTTGACTTTATAAATTTTGGACAACATGCTATTTTTTTTGGATATATGAGTAATATATTTTGAAAATAATTTCAAATATCATTGGATAAATTGTCAAATATGAATGAGATGATGGGAGTCACAAGGAGTGATGTTTTGTTTAATTAACTAGATGTGTTATGATTGTTAAAATATAAAGAGAGTCGCAAGGGGTCCCACCTACTAGTTATTATTTATTTAAAAACCCTTATTATGATTTATTACTTTTCCCCCTAACTAAAAGTTGGTTGAGTTTTTAGTTAACTTAACTAATTAATTAGTTCAACTACTTCAACCAATTCTAATTTGCTTAAAGACAAAAGGAAAGGGAGGAACAAATGGAGAATAGAAGGAGAAACATACTAAGGTTTTCGCTTGAGATTTTGTTGAGATAAATCAGTTTTCATTCATTCCTTAATTCATTAGAAGCCTAATTCTTTTTTATGATAACATGGTCTTATTGTGGACAACAAGATTCAGGGCTGAATTACATCATTCAGACACTTGCTTTTCAGAGGTGTTGATCTATCTTTGATAGTTTATGTAGACTTGTCTGTTTCTGAATTAGTTTTGACAACTAACAAAGGCTATTGTGCAGAGTCTAGTGGGCAACAATATCTGGCAAGTTGATCCAGCTTTTCAAGTTTAGTTTTTTTATTTTCTGTTAGAAGCCCTTTTGTATGCTTCATCGGGGATGTCTAAGTTTGACTTTGGTTCAAAAATTTCTCAGGAACATTTTGTAAAGAGAACGATTATTTGATGAATTGTAATGAAATAAAGGATTTCTTTATGTCTCACATGTGTTGATTATTGACTTGGTTCTTTTTTTACTTCTGTCTCTATATTTATTTCAACATATGATATATTAAGAGAATTACATAAAAAATGAATTTTTCGGCAAGCTTTTACTTATAAAAAAGCCAGCCTAAGCACTTGTAATTGATACTTGTGAGTTAGGATTTTAATTTTGATGGCTATAAACATAGGGTGATATCCCCTTCTATTTTGATTTAACCAAGCAGAATCTAAAAATGTTTGAGTAAGATCATTTCATATATTTTCCTCAACATTTATTTTGGCAACCATACTGGGGAGATCTTCAATATCTCTCTGGTTAATTTTTATGCTTGATTAGCATCAAATACATCTATTTTTCTGATATTGATTCTTTGACTGTTTTATTTCTTAATGACTGTGCCTATTGCAAGGCAACCCAATATTGAGCCCGGTCTTCAAGATCATACCAAAATTGCTTTGAATTTGTTCAACACTATTTTAGACACTCCCAATACTCATGACGAGCTTAATCATTCATGGGAAGCAATTGAAAGAGATATTAGTGCCCAAGAATGTTGGGAAGTTAGATGTAGACATCCTAGAAATCAATAGTAACCTTCTTGTTCCTTCAATTTTGGCCTTACTTTCATTTCCTTAGACTCTCGTGTTTCTAGAAGAAGAAGAGGCTTATCACCTAAAATTAATCCTATTGCTGAAATCCAGTTCGTCTTTCTATCCCTCACCTCTTATCCACATGGTGGCATCTAGTGGTGGCTCTGGTGGCACTGGAACTGCTTCCTCCTCTCAGTCTTCATATTCGTCAGTGATTGGTAGCTTATATAGCCACCATATCTCTGTCCAATCTACCACAAATCCCACCAACGTCATTAAAAAGTATGGGTTTTTTTCAGTTTGAAGAATACGCCACAACCACACCATGGCATGTGTCCTCTCCTCTTAACCTAGAACTTGCTACTCATCCACTTCCTAAATTCAAAGAGCATCTCCCTAGGTTCTCGGGAAATAACATTGTCACTACAAATGAACACCTGGTGGCATTTTCTGATGCTTGTCATAGTATAGGAGCCAATGACAATGATACTTGCATGTGCTTATTTCTCAATTCCTTGGAAGGGAAGGCTCCGACCAATTTCTTTGACCTTCCTCCTAAGATTTTGTCTACTTGGGAGGAGTTAGTTTATTGGCTCAGATCCACCTATGGGTGATCTAAAATCCCATTTGAGCAACTGCGGGAGTACACTAACATCGCCTATAAGGATGGTGAGACCATCAAGTCCTTCAACTTGCATTTCACTAAGTTATATAATCAAATTCTTGAACTCATTTGACCTCATAACCAAGCCGCTTTCATGCATTATTACAATGCATTACCTTCCCCATATCATCATAGGCTTGAGGAAAAATCCATTGATAATCTTGGTTCCACTCTGCATACTTTTTTAGAGTATGAATAACATCTTGAAAGAACAGGTCTTCCCCAAGGAGAATCAGTTAAACAGACATACATGTTCGCCCTCTTACAGCTAGTACATGATATGAATAATCGTATGATAGCGTATGAGTGAAAAGGAACTGTATCCCTTCTCACCCCTGGAGCTTCATCCTCTTCTGCACCACCTGTTAGGAATCCAATTGAAAATAATTTTCAGTCTAAAGCTATATTGCCTCAAAGTTGGTGTAACTTTTGCGAGGAACACCATGAGGAAACCACATGTGAGGTAAGGAAGAGTGCCAAAGATAAGATCTTTGGTAAAAGACTAGAAAACACCATTGTTGTCCTAGATTTTTCAGAGCCAGAAGATGTCATGATCATCAATACTAGAAACAACTCCTATGATCCCAAGGGAAAATATGATCCTCCCCGCAATTATTCTATCCCAATCTCATATTCACCAGTTGCTACGGTTCAGGTTCCTAAGGTTCCTGACAATCAAGAAACAACTCCCCCTCTCCCCTCTTCCAAATACAATATTCTGAATCGGTTGGCCAGTATCAATGAAGATGCCACCCTTTTGGACATGATTATCATCCATGAACAACAGAGGCATCTGAAACAATTCGTGGAAGGAAAGGATTCCATTGTAGCCAACCTCTCTTAAGAGGTGAATGAAGAGGATTCGTCTATAAATAAAGTAGGTGTACATAACCTTAGATACCTTGTAAAAAATCCCCCTTTTTATATTTCTATAAATATTATGGATAAAATCTCCATTGTTTCCTCATTGATGGTGGTTCGGGCCCAAGTGTGATGTCGAAGATTATTATGGAAGAGCTAGGCTTTTCTTGTACAAATGAAAACGCCAAAAGCATGCTCCCCTATAATAGTCTACAAAAAACAACCATGGGTGAGATTAAATATATGACCTTAGTTTTGTGCGCACACCCTGAAATAAGGACAACCCTTAGCATTCAGGTAATTGAAATGCCAGTAAGCAATTACTGAATCATCTTGGGAAGAGATTGGCAAGCTTTTACGAGCGGATACCTATCACTCGACGGGACACACTTATTCATTCCTCAAAATGGTAAAAACATTATAGTCCTTAGAGAGGGAAGGATTTCACCTTACATGGAGAGTTTCCCACAACCTAAGGTGAACTATATCGAAGAGGACCTAGGAGTGTATTCCATCTTTTTTGAGGAGGATAACATTCCCTTGGAACAAATTGATTTAGATGATGATATGTGGCACATGCACTTTGATGTTTCATGCTCAAATGAAGGTAATGGAGTTGGAATTGTCTTGATTTATCATGTAGGAAAAATCCATAACTTTTCTTATAGGTTGGAGTTTGCTTCCACAAACAATGTCACTGAATTCAAAGCTTTATTACTAGGCATTGGAAATGCCTATAATCTTGGTTGTGGTCACCTTTTAGCTTTTGGGGATTCCAAGATTGTTGTGAACCTTGTATGTAAGATTTACTCCCCTAGCAACAAGTTGATGAAACGATACACCCAAAGTGTTTGGGAACTTATATCGAACCTATTATCTATCAACATCACTCATGTTAAGAGGGAATTGAACTCGATGGCTGATCGGTTAGTTGTTTTTGCATCCTCTCCTACTCGACAACTTCTGCCACATAGCCCTGATTGTACTTTTCAATCTTTGTATCGTCCACACATCCCTGACAATATATAATCTTGGCAGGTCTTCCCTAACGATGAGATCATTTTTTATTTCAATCAAAATGAACCTTTAGGCCCAAGGAAATTTCATCCATAGAAGATGACAATATTCCTAAGGGCTTGACTCCTCTAGAGAGTTCGTTTTCATCAAGTGATGTAGGGAGTAAAGAGAAACAGAAAGAGGAGAAGTAAAAAAAGAAGGTGGATGGAATCATTTCCTTGAACATTTGGACACCCGAGTCTCCAAAGAATGTTAAAATAGGTGCCCAATGTTCTGATAAAAAAAAAATGAAGTTTGCCAAGCTACTTTGTGAATTTCAAAATGTTTTTGCTTGGTCTTATGAGGATCTTCGTGATTTTGATCCTGCTCTTATATATCATGCTATCCCCATCAAGGAAGGGATGGAATCAATTAGGAAAAAGTAGATACATGTCAACCCTGCATGGGAAGCAACTATTCAAGGGAAGTTGGAAAAATCCTTGAAGGTTGGAATCGCCTCCCCAATCAAGTACCCTAAATGGGTTTCCAAATTGGTACTTGTTATGAAGGTCACTGATGGTAATATCCCTAGGCCGAACCCAATTGTAAATGTAAAATGAAAATGTACTTAATTTGGTGAGTTGTTTGATATTATTTTTGTATGCACCTTTCATGGCATAGTGTGTGTATGTACTGTGCAGTAAATTGATGAAGTGTGCACATTTCAAGATACCGCACACAACAACTTAAGTGCGCACGATTTTGAGGCTTGGGGGACTTTTTTTATATGATGTGTTTTATAGGCTGGTGAGCCAGTTATTATAAGCTATGATTCTTATGTTTTGAATTAGGCTAGAGAGCCTAGATGCTAAAGTCCAGTGTGCCTATTTTTGTATATGTCTCATCATTAATACAAAATACCTCGTTGCGCGCAGACCAACCATGATAAAAGAGTATGGGGGACTAAACTCCACTAGTTAGGGAAAGAGTGGGGGCTAAAAGTTAAGAAAAAGGGCTAATTTAGGGAGATTAAGCCAAAAAGGAATATTATATTAATATTTCTTAAATCATAAAGTATGGATGATTATTTTATCCTAGGTTCTAAAGTTGGGGACAAGTGGGCCAAAGTAGCTCCCAACATGAAAAGTGTCAA
This sequence comes from Picea engelmannii, assembly GCA_009831015.1. NCBI lineage: Eukaryota > Viridiplantae > Streptophyta > Pinopsida > Pinales > Pinaceae > Picea > Picea engelmannii. Next base: position 168,819 of record ML822373.1, read on the forward strand.
GTTGGGGACATGCATTCTTATTATTGGGACTTAGTTCATTTTGGGGGGTCCTTCCATCATTCCTTACATCATTCGATCATCCATGTAGCCATTCCATTAGCTTTCACTCACTCATTGAGCTATCCTCCATACCTTCATGTCATTGTACCTAAACCTAAATCCATAGCCATATTTGTTTGTGTAGATGGTTAGCTTGGGAGTTGGATTGAAGAAGTGGGTTGTCAGGCTGTGGGATATTGAAGAGGTAGGTTGTCAATCCTGTGAGCAATTTCTCTCTGGGTGAGAGAATTTATGGGAATTGATTTCCTAAAGGTGCGAAATTGCAGCTACAGGGCTCTGAGACTTCCTGCTAGCCCGTTGTTGAAGCCCAGAAAGGAAGTGGGGAAACCAAAGGACTGTCGAGTAGAGAAGGGACACACTTCCTTGCTGGGACAGGCATGTGAGGAATGAGGGACTGTAGACTATTAGTTTGAGTTGGCACCTGTGACAAAGTATTTCCTATTGTCTGAGATTCATTAGCCTGGTTAGGAATCCCTTTACTTGGGTGGAGTTTAGTCCCAGATCGCGGGTGACCCACTGCTGAGAGTGATGAGAAGTGTGGTATAAGGCTGGGAGGTTTGTGGAAGGTTTGCATGCAGTTGGTGATATTTCTACCAAGATAAGTGTCAATCGTGTGATAAAATTACATGTTGCATTGTTATTTATGTGTGTATTTTTATGGGTTTATCTTATGTGTGGTTATAACTGTCTTTATATTTATGGGTATTGCTTGTATATATTTCATGTATATGTTTACTGTTATTTCAGTATGAATCCGTACATTTACGAAATATATTTTTATGTTTACATTTTATATATAATGTTCCACAAGAGTTCTGTGTGCATATATTTTAATTACATGCAGTTCGAAAAATTTATGTGGCATAGCTTAGTTGGATGTTGGGTATGTTACAGTATGTTAAGAAGATAGAACAAAAGCATTCTCTCGTGTAGCATCCCTCGGCATGGGTGGTCGGGGATGTTATAATATGGTATTAGAGATTCATTTTTCAACACTAAGCCTGGATGGGCCAAAAAAGTTGAGTTGAAGCGAAATTTCAGAGGGGATTTATTTCAAAGTTGCCAAATTTCGAGTTGTAGAGAATCCATGGAAAAACAAAGTAACAACAATTGTGCAAAATTGGGAAAAAGCCGCAATTTATGTTGTCAAATTCATGAGAAAATTGAGAAATTCGGCCAAGTGGTGAGATATTTCTGATTTAATATATGTTCTAGCAAATTCGGACCTAGAATGGGTCGAATTTGAAGTTACAGTGAAGCCATGACAGATAGAGAGAGATTAGTAATTAAAATTCTCAATTTGTGACTTGTGTTTGGGAAGAATCCATTCTAGAAATGTCAACCCTCAATGATTTTTCGTTGCAGAGGTTGAATTGGTGTTATCGGGGTGAAATTGAGCAAATTTCCTAGTCACAGAATGTTTACGGTAAAAATAGGGAAAACGTTAGGAAAAAGACCCAATTTCTACAGCGGAATTCATAAGGAATTGATGTGCATAAAAATGTATGTGCGCAGGTGGGCACACTAAAAATGCATGATGCACATCAAAAATCTTGTGATATGTAAAAATTTGGTGCCACGCAAAAAAATGTCATTGTACAGGTGCGCGCACTAAATTTTGGCACCACGCGGAAAAATATTGGCATGTTGGTGCGCGCACTAAATTTTAGCGTCGTGCAGAAAAATGTTAGTGTGCGGGTGTGTGCACTAAATTTTTGTGTCATGAGGAAAAATATTGGCATACTGGTGCACGCGCTAAATTTTGGCGCCACGTGGAAAAATGTTAGTGTGTGGGTGCGCGCACTAAATTTTGGCACCGCATGGAAAAAAGTTGGTGTGTGGGTGCGTGCGCTAAATTTAGTATTGTTCAGTGTGCATACGCATATTAAGGTATGTGTGGTGTGCACACACATAATAATGGTGCGCACGGTGTGTGTAGTATTGGAAGCATAGAGGAGTTTGGTTGGTGCACGCACAATGTGGGTATATGTTGTCGCGTGACAGTTTAGTTAATGGTGCACGCAGAGTATGGTGAGCGGTGGGGGCATACTAAACTTTGGCATGGTGCAGTGCATAGAGTGAAATGCATGCGGAATATCAGAGCACGATACAAAAAAATGGCACCCAACATGTAATAGTGCAAGAACCAAAAATTTTCACAGTGGATATTGGCGCGCAACACGAAAGTAGTGTGCACAAGGTATTGGCGCAACCGAGAAGTGATGCACAGTGGTTATAGGTGAGCGGAGAATGATTTACCTTGTGGTGTTGCTACGTATTCTAAATATGGGTGTACAGGTTTAAATTTGGGTGCGCGAAGTCATTTGGAAGGTGAACAATAGTAGAAAACCAACGATTTTATGCAACGTTTTATATCATTTGAACGTCATCTTTTTGCAACGCGTTTTTGAGGCCCTTAAGAGCGTTTTCAGGTACTCGAAAACCACAAGAACGGAGTGTACCAAGGTACCGTCTATCTCTATGGATCAAAGAGATATTTATAATGGTGTAAATCGTTCATCAAACGAAGCTTTTATGAGAAAGTTACAACACAAACTGTGGAGGGTAAATTTTAAGACCCAACTAACTTCAAAGAGCAATAACTTTCTGCTCTAAAATCTGATTGACGCACAGGAGTAGTCAATGGAAAGACATTGAGTCACAACAGACCTTCCTATATCTGAATTAAATTTTTGGGCATGTTAAAAATGTTTAATATGGAAAAGAAGGCACATGTAGCATTCCAGACCAAAAACATGAATTGTCCTAGAACTTCAACATTCTGTAACTAGCAACCCGGAAACCAAAAAAAGTTGAAACTTGGATAGTGTGTCCAGAATAGATATATGAAGAAACTTGAACTCCCACGAAAAATCCAATGGAGTAGGTGCAAAAATTCTTAATTACAGCGTAGAGTTGCGCCAAGTTGAAGAGTGAACAGGAAAATTAATGGCCAATTTTCAAATAGCCATAACTTTCTCCTCGAGACTCAGAATTGAGCATGGGAGCACGTGTTGGAAAGGTATTGGACAGTAGAATATAAATATTCACCCAGGAAGTTAATCTGGGCATTCAATTTTCTAGGAAATTAGAAGAAATAATTATGATATGTTATTGAACAAGAATGGTTCATATTTTCATGAAATTGTTGAAACAGATAGCCTGACAAAGTTTTGTTGGCTACAGATTTTGCAGAGTTAACAACAACTAGATCATATCAGGATCAACGCAGAGTACATAGGAATGGAATATGAAGAGGGGAATTACAACCAGGAATATGAGATCAGAGGGATGGATGTCCATTTGGGCATTGAAGGAACAAACTCCAATGGACATGGAGAAGGAAGAGATGAAAACATCAATATGGTAGAGACCATTAAAAATTTACCGAAGGATGTCCAAAGCCATAAAGATGATAATTAAAGACTTATGAGAGCCAAGGAGAAGCAAGAGGACTTCAAAATGAAGTTAATGCAAATCTTGAACAAAATAGAAAATAAATTGGATAAGGAGAGTGGCTCAAGAAAATCAGTAAGTCATAGCTATCCTGGTGAGAAAAGAAGAGCCAGAAGTGTTAACAAACATCACCATCACTCCCTGAGGCATTACAATAAGAGGGAACACAATATCTCAAGTCCATCCCCTTTCAAGAAGCATAGGAGGTCTGGGGTCGATGAGCTACGAGAAGAAATGAACAAAATCAAACCTCCTACATTTGATGGTGAGAAAAGGAAGGATGAAGATGCAGAGACATTGTTGTTGGGCATGATAAATTATTTCAATTGCATAATCATTATTCTCACACATAAGGTAGAATTTCCATCTATAAACTCAGGGGAAAGGCATCCATGTGGTGGGATCATCTTGTGTAGGTGCAACACTTTAAAGAGAAAAGTGTTACTTGGAGAGAATTCAAGAAGTATTTTGAGAAGAAATACTTGACGAAGAGATACTATGACAATAAAATGAAAGAGTTATTTTATCTCAAGCCTGGGAGTATGACCATAGATGAATATGAGATAAGGTTTTTAGAAATATTGAAGTATGTACCTTTCATCAAGGATGAGACAGTTAAGATTCAAAGGTATTTGAGTGGATTTCCATCATTTATCAGTGACAAAATACAATATGATGATCTCAAGACATTGGAGGAGACCATAAGGCGAGCTAAATTCCTATATGATCAGAAAAAAGAAAGGCCAACTTTCCAAAAAGCTTGGGAAGACAAAAGGAAATTCAAGATGGATAAGAGGAAGAAGGGATCTAAGCCACCATTCTTCAGAAATAATCCTTAGGGACAACCAACTTCTAGAGAACCCATAACGATTGAGGCAGGGGGTCAAAAGTCGAGGAAACCATCTATTCAATGTTGGGGTTGTAAAGGAGATCATATGTTCAGAGATTGTCCTCACAGAGGTGAAAAAGTGAGGACCGTTCACAATGTACAACAAGCTAAAACAATGGAGGACATGGGAAAAAATGTACCAAGGATCTATGCAACCCTAAAAAACAAGTAAGCAGAGTATCAGTCACATATGATTGAAGTGGAAGGTATGATAAACGACCAAACCATTGTTATTTTAATTGATTCAGAACCTATTCATAGTTATATAGATCCTAAGATGGTGGAAAGTTTTCATTTTCCATGAAGCAAGCATGGAAAATCTTGGTTGGTGCAATTGGCTACCTGAGCTAAAAGAAAATTTAATGAGATGGTTAATTCGTGTCTTATGGACATGAATGGATTGAACACCGAGGTAGATTTGAACATCTTGCCTTTAGGTTCCTATGAATGTCTAATTGGGATGGATTGGTTGGACCAACATCATGCTATCATAGAATGTCATAACAAGGCATTCACTTTCTTGGATGAGGAAGGGAACCTAAGGAAAGTGCAGGGAATCCCCAGGGCAGTAACCATCAGAGAAATTTCATCATTGCAGCTGAAGAAATGTTACAGAAAAGGGTGTCAAATATTTACAACTCATATGGAAGAGACACCTAAAGATAAGGTGTTAAATTTGGAAGATCATGTAGTCTTGGAATATTTTGAAGATGTTTTCAAGGAGGTACCAGGAATACCCCCAAAGAGAGATATTGATTTCTCTGTAAATTTAATGCCTGGAGCAGCTCCAGTGTCAAAGACTCCTTACAGAATGAGTACACCGGAGCTGAAGGAGTTGCAAATGCATCTTGAAGACATTCTAAAGAAGGGGTATATACGGCCAAGTGTGTCACCTTGGGGTGCCCCAGTATTTTTTGTAAAAAATAAAGATGGGGCATTAAGATTGTGCATTGATTTCAGACAGTTGAATAAAGTGACTATAAAGAACAAGTGTCCTCTGCCAAGGATTGATGACCTCTTTGATCAATTGAAGGATGCAAAGATATTTTCAAAGATAGATATTAGGTCAGGATACCATCAGGTAAGGATTAAGGAGGAAGATATCAGTAATATCACCTTTAGGACAAGGTATGTTTATTATGAGTTCATAGTGGTGCCATTTGGGTTGTCAAATGCACCAGTTGTTTTCATGTGCTTAATGAATGGTGTTTTCCGAGAATATTTAGACAAGTTTGTCATTGTCTTTTTGGATGACATCCTTGTATATTCCAAATCAAAAGAAGAGCATGAGAATCATTTGAGGATGGTGTTTCAAGTATTAAGGGAGCATCGATTGTATGCCAAATTGAGCAAGTTCTCATTTTATCAAAAGAAAATTCATTATTTGGGACATATAATTTCAGAGGATGTGATAGCAGTGGATCCTGAGAAGATAGAAGCCATTAGAGAATGGTTAGCACCAAAGAATGTGACAGAAGTCATATCATTCATGGGCCTTGCAAGATACTATAGGATATTTATTGAAGGATTCTCAAAGATTGCACACCAAATCACTTCCTTACAAAAGAAGGATGTGAAGTTTCAGTGGACATTGGATTGTGAAAAGAGTTTCCAACACTTGAAGAAATTATTAACAAATGCTCCAATACTAAGGATTGCAGACCCAAATGAAGATTTCATTGTATGCACAGATGCATGTAAAGAAGGACTTGTTGGAGTCCTCAATCAAAATGGGTTGGTTATATGTTATGAATCAAGGAAGTTGAAGGAGCATGAAAGACATTATGTCACTCATGATTTGGAGTTGGGAACCATAGTGCATGCCTTGAGGAAATGGAGACACTACCTCATGGGGAAAAGGTTTGAGTTGAGGACAGACCATAATGGTCTGAAATATTTGTTTGATCAACCAACTCTAAATGCTAGGAAAAGCAGATGGTTAGAGTTTCTAAGTGAGTACGACTTTGATATAAATCATATCAAGGTGAAAGAGAACAAAATGGCTGATGAACTCAGTAGAAGAGTGCATGAATTGCATGCTACAACCATTATCATGTACCAATCAGATTTGAAATACAGAATTTTGGAGGCTGCAAAATTATATTTGAAATACAAGGAATTAGTGGAAAAATTACAGCAAGGTAATTTGCAGCAGAAAATTGAAGAATATAAGCTAGATAATGATGTGATTCTCATGTACATGGGAAAAATTTATGTACCAAATTCCCAGGAATTGAAAAATCTGATATTGGGAGAAATTCATAATGTACATTATGTTGGGCACCCAGATTATCAGAAAACTATTGCAGTTGTCAAAATCCAATGTTATTGACTAGGCATGAAGAAAGAAGTTGTTGATTTTATTTCCAAATGTTTGGAATGTCAAAAGGTAAAGGTTGAGCATAGACACCCAGCTGGTTTTCTACAACCATTACCCATTCCTGAGTGGAAATGGGAAAATGTAACCATGGATTTCATCACCAAACTACCCAGGACAAACAAGCAACATGATTCTATCATGGTAGTGGTGGATAAGCTTATTAAAGCTTCCCATTTTATTCCAGTTAAGCTTACTCACAAGGAAACCAACATTGTTGATATTTATATGAAAGAAATTGCTCGATTGCATGGCATACCCAAGACAATTGTGTCTGACAGAGATCCAAAATTTACCTCAATTTTTTTGGAAAGGATTATTTAATGGCTTTGGAACAAATTTGCATTTTAGTACAACTTATCCTCCAAAATCGAATGGACGAACAGAGAGGGTGAATCAAGTGATTGAGGATATGTTGAGGATGTATGTGATGGATAAACCATAAAAATGGGAAGACTACCTACACTTGGTAGAGTTTGATTATAACAATGGGTACCAAGCATATCTAAAGATGAGCCCATTTGAGGCACTTTATGGTAGAAAGTGCAACACACTGGTTAGATTGGATAACCTAGCAGATAGAGAAGTGGTTGGACCAGATTTGCTCAGGGAAATGGAGGAGAAAATGTTGAAAATAAAACAAAATTTAAAGGTTGCCCAAGACAGGCAAAAAATCTATGTTGATAAGGTAAGAACTCACGGGGAATTTAAAGTGGGAGACCATGTATTCTTGAAAGTCAAAGCCAACAAAAGTTCCCTGAAGTTGGAAAATTGTTCAAAGTTGGCAGCTCGCTATTATGGGCCATTTGAAATACTGGAGAGGATTGGTCCAATAGATTATATGATTGCATTGCCTGCATCTATGTCTATTCATAATGTATTCCATGTATCATTGCTCAAGAAATATATACCTGATGCTAATCATGTTATTGATTGGAATGTGATTCAGGTGGAGCAAGAAGGCACTTTTCAAGTGCATTTGGTACACATTCTAGATCGGAAAATCAAATAGCTCCAGAATCGATCCATAGGGATTGTAAAGGTTTAATGGACCTGGTATGGTCCTAAGGACGCTACTTGGGAGCATGAGGATACAATGCGGGAAAAACACTTGCATCATTTTGAGGATTTTTGAAATTTTTGTGTATATGTCTACATAATGCACTAAGGACAGTGCATAAATAAGGGGAAGGGATTGTAATATCCCTAGGCTGAAACCAATTGTAAATGTAAAATGAAAATGTACTTAAGCTAGTGAGTTGTTTGATATTGTTTTTGTATGCACCTTTCATGGCATAGTGCGTGCATGTACTGCGCAGTAAATTGATGAAGTGTGCACATTCTAGGATACTGCGCACAACAACTTAAGTGTGCACGATTTTGAGGCCAGGAATCCTTTGTGTATATGATGTGTTTTATAAGCTGGTGAGCCAGTGATGCGACCGTAGGATGCAACCGTCATAGTCGCATCATGCCTTATGGTTCTGATAACTGTTTTTATTCCTTGTGATTTGAATTGTAAATAATGGATGCATGCTTGTATTTATGTGCCTATAAATAGTTTATGTATTGAATGATTTAGTTAAGAGTATGCGTTTGTTCCTTGAGAAATTTTACATCTTCTTGATTTTTCCCTTATGCTCTAGTTTAATTCCTTGAAAGCATTTTCCCCAGGGAATTTCATCACCGTCCTAGAGTTGAGTGAGTACTTCCCTGATTGTGGAGGTTGAATCCCACAATCACTGCGAGGACAGAGTTTGTTAAGCTTATAAGAGGTAGTGCATATATGCACAGGCTCTCTGTGAGGCAAGCAGAGACCGAGAACCACTTAAGTTCTAGACTTGATGAAGGAGCGCAAGAGGTGTGCAGAAGACCCTTCTAAGTGTTAGGTCCAGGAGAAAGAGCGCAACGCTCTTGAGTCCTTCATAACTAATGAAGCTCAGAAAGGATAGAGAGATTCAAGTATCTAAAGGGAATATCCTTTCGTTTGGAAGATGAACAGACGAAATCCATTTGGGAGGATCCAAGGTTTGTCACGACCGTTAGATTTGAAGAAGAAATGCAGGCGTTAATGCCTCGACTCCTTTATTCTGAGCGAGTTCGAAGAATGTTGGTAATCATCGTGAAGGGGACGTATCCTTTGAAGTATGAATCCTGAAGTCATGATGTGATTTGGGCCATAGATCCAAGGATCTAACGAGACCCACCTTGATCGTCAGATCTATGAGTTTGGAGTTCGCGTGACAGGAGAATTGCACATTGGTGTGACTAAACCTCTGAAAGCTGAAGTCACAAAGTTGACCTAGGCCATAGATCTATGGATTATATGGGAATCTCCTCGGTCATCCGGTCCATGAGATTTGAGTCCATGGATTGTGAGTTGAAGTGGAGTTAGTTTTTGAAGGTTTTGGAATCTCGGCAGCTCGAAGCTCCTGGAGGTCAAATTCCATGATAGTTAAGTTACCCGAACTACCTGAGTAACAAGGACTATAGATGACATAAGAATATGACAGAGGGGATGGATGCAAACCGTTAAATGGGAGAAAAAGACATCCCTGTCGTCAGATCGATTCAGAAAATCACTGAGTTTCTGAACACTCTAGAGGAAGACCTGTGCAAGGAGTACACCAGGCCAACACTTGGATGGAGTATCGAAAGATAGTCTTTTGGAAGATGTAGAAGGGTGGAATTCCTTGGGAGACATGGTAAAGTTTGAGAAGCTCAGAGGGAATGGTGCAAGGAGTGCACAAGATTTGGACTTATTCCAATTCCAGAATCTCAAAAGGGATAGCACTTTCAGAAGTGTCAACGATATCCAAGGAGAGGGACTCGTAGGAGAAGTAAAGGTCGAGGCCTTTGAATACTTAGAAAATATTCTAAGTCGGAGGAGATCAGAAGCTCAGGAGGAGGATCAACAATGGTCGTTGGATCGAGCATTATGAAGAACCTAGACCATCAGATCAGATTCCGAACAATGACAAACGAGTGTAGAGGAGATCAAATCTTGGTCGTCAGATCTGAGCACAAGGACCAACAACCGTTGGACTATAAGGAAAGTGCATGAGGTATAACCCTTTGAAAGTGCAGAGGAGAGAAGACTTTGCGAAGTCCCAAAGTTCTGAAATCATTGGAACCATCCATCGTTAGAGTTGACAGGTGGCAACATATCTGAGAGTTTGAAGAATCAAACTTTGGAAGATTTACAAGGGGAAGAATGGAGTTGATCTTAGTTGTTGGTGTTGGGAAGGATGCGTGGTGAGAGATCAACATCTTGTTGATTCATAGATCAGAAAAGCCTGAGGTAAGAGTTTTGAGAACTCGCAAAGTTCGAGTTCATGAAATTGATCACATTCGTTGGATCACAGAGGGTTGTGGGTCGTTGATCTGAGGCAATCACAAGAGACGGGAGTAACTCACAGAAAATACCTAAAACACAAACTCACAATTTGATCACAATCATCGATCGAAGAGAGAGTGTGGATGGTAGATTTGGTCCCAAGGAACCGCGAAAAATTAGGAGTCGGAAGAAGAGAGGTGAGAAGTCTTCCAAAGTCATGAAACGCAAAGTCTCGATTCGCAAAAAAATATTAGGACCGTTAGATCACTGAGGATCATGGGCCGTCGATCTGATGTGGGTCAATTTTGGGAATTGGAGAATTGGGAAAACCAAAATAGGGGAGATTTGATTACCGATCTCAAGAAGTACAAAGTCCTGAAACACTCAGAAGCCTCGCCCTAGGTCATAGCAATGGATCACATTGATGAAGGTTAAGGGAGGAGCTAGGACATGATAGGCTCTAGTTCGAAGTTCGAGAGTCAAGAGAGTCAGGGTTTGCTTACATGTAAATACCTGACATGTGAAATCGTGAAATCGTGAAGCGCCCTTTGGTTAGGCTTGTGGTCATAGATTGAGTTCATATGAAGGAAGGGGATAGCATGGAGAGCTAGTACCTATTTCCCAAACCCTTTAAAGGGGCTAGGAAAGAGCCCACGGGTTTGAAAGAACCTGCAATTGAAGAAGAGGGAAACTAGAACCAATCTTTGCATACATTTTAATCAGCTGAACCTCTACACTGAACCAATCCACTGAGTTTCTTTACTCCTTTGGGTCACTCGACGAAAGTCACAACATCCACTGCATCGTGTTTTGGTCCATGTCGTGTTTCTGCCATTTGTGCCCTAGTGTTCAAGGGAAGTATATGCTTCAAAGGTCAACCATAGAAAAATTCATGTTTCAATACCCATGCCAGTCCATTTTCATTTGATCCACCAATTTACATCTCTGTGTCAATTTTGTGTCATTGATGGGGGATACATCAAGGCCCTCCTTCGATGAGTCTGTTCCTGTCGACTTCAACACATTATCTGAGAACTAGACTTAGAAACCAGTTAGTACCTTGGGACCTGCATGCCTCAAAGGTAGACCTCCTCGATTCTGACAGTGGGTTTACATCATTGACCCATGATCAAATGATTCCACGAATTTTCGACTTCGACTCATCTATTCACATTCGTTGGATTGTACTAGGGTACCTTGGGATTCATTGACATCACTGGTGATTTCCATCACACTTGTTAACGGCTTACCTCATTGACCGGTAATCAAGTGGTTTCTACCATGTTCAACATCAAAACATCTATTCACATGGTTATATTTGTGTCGCATCGACATCGGTAAGAAGACCCTAGGTTGAGTGTTCACTCTAATATCTACTTCACCTAGGTTGCGAAGGAGTTTCTTTTGAGAATATTGATATATATATTGTCACATAGATCCACTTTATATTGGTCTGTGGCTATGTTTTGTAATCTCATAGATCCACTGTGTAATTCTCGTGGCTACGATCAGTTCATGTCATGAAAGTATAGATCCACATTGTATCTTTGGTGGCTATACCTTTTAAGTCAATATGGTCATGGATCTGCAATGTATTTTATGGCGGCCATACCTTGAAAATATTTTATCACTCAAGCATAGGTATGCATGCCTTGGGTTTGAAACATGTATGTTGGCACAGGGCAGACCCAGGGTTCAACGATTCAACAACGCACCAACAAAACCCTAACTACCGACCCTTTCAACAACACCTGTGAAGCATATGAAGTCTCGTTCGAGGTAGAGGCAGGGAGGGTTGCAGGACTCAAGTGACTACAACCTAGCTGGGACACAGATCTATGATTACACACTTTAACAAATCACTTAGCCAACAATATGCATTAATTTCTAATTCTTATTCACATCGCAGATTAACTCTGATTGTAGATCAGCGCAGTAGTAATCAATAGTAAACACATCTAAGTATTCAACACATAGAATCAGAGCAGATCTAGCATTTATTCATATATCAAGCGCTAAGCATCAATGTATATACCTATCATGCATCTAGGTTAAGCAAATAAATACATAAACACCATGAATAACATTGCACAAAGCACAATAACATACGATATACGTGGTTCATCCCAGTGTGGGGCTACGTCCACCAGCTCTTCTCTTCTTTATTAGTCTCTTCAATCTTCTTACATGCACCAAGCCACAGATCCAACCCCACAAAGGATAGGAGTTCTGTGTGCACTTCGCACGATCCTCCTTCCCCGAGCTAGATCAAAGCACAAATACTTACACAGTTTGCGCACAAAGCACTTACAAAACACTTGCACTAAACTCTGCAAGTCTTAACTCATTCGTGAACAAAGCCAACTAGCCAATCACTAAGCCGATCAATGACTAGTACTTCTCTCTAAGTCCTATATTAGTTATTTATACATTACAAAAGGTGCATAAACATGGTTGAACCCATGGGCCGACATCCCATACCCATTACATAACCCCTAAGATCCCAAAAATCCCACAAAATGGGTGAGATCCCGCAATCTCCGCTTCACCTGGGCGCTTCGTCTTAGACCAGCCTGTTGAAGACCCAAAAATGGTCAACATGACCAACGTTTCCTCAAAACCTAGTCAAGGGCCAATAGGTCCCCAACACTCACCTGTGACTCGTCCCGAGTCACTCTGATATGAGCAACACTGCTTCAAATGCCTCGAAATTAGCTCGAGCTTCCTCAACTTGCTACTTCACCAGAGCCTCCTACTCGATGAACTCCTAGATTACTTGCTCGGTGACAGGCCCTTCCAGGCACTGTTCCACTGTTGCAACCACTTGTTCCAACTGTGATCCTTGTCCCTCAATCTCTTTGAAAAGTGTGCAGGCTTCATCCTGCACCGGCTGGAGTCGGTGTGTCACCTCCATAACTTTGATCTGGATGGAAGTGACCTTTTTTTGAATTGTGTGCTTCTCCTGCGACCTTTTCATCTTCTCCACGGCTGTAAGCAGCTTCAGTTGTGCTTGAACGATCAATTCCTGCTTCTTCGCCTCCTGGTGTTGTGCCTCCAATATCCTTAGTTCCGGGTCTTCTAAAAGGCACTCGTAGGTTTGTGCATTGTGGTCACTTAGTTGTTTACATTCTGTAGCCAACACCCTGATTCTTTCTACTATGCTCCTAGCAGTTTCTTCCCTTTGATCTCATACTTCTTGCAGAGTGTTAGGCACTGCTTGGATTTCTAGTTCTGTTACTCATGCTTGAAGCTGCTGAATGACCTCAACAAGATTCTCCACTTGGCTCTCAGTTGTCTCTTCTTCTATCTGGGACAATCCCGACATAGAGCGAAGTGTTGTAGTCACTGCCTCTATGATCACAGTTTGCTCTGCAAGCAGTTGGTTGTTCTCTTTTTGGATTTTCTCCTTGTGTTCGTCAAACTTCACCCAAAGGTCCTATTTATCTTGTTGTGCAACCCAAATCTTCTCTAGGGCCTCCTCCTTTTCTTTCTTTAAGGCCTCTATGACCTACTCTTTTTCTTCCTGGACTCGACAAAAATGATCCTCTGTCGCATCTTCTATCCTTCACAATTGGGTGGGCTCATCCCCCAATTCTGCATTCTTGGTTGAAGGCGAAGCAATGGACACTGCGCAACTCGATTGGATAACTTGTTGTATCCCTTTCAGTTGTGCCTCGATTCTATCATACATTGTCTCCTGCATTTATTTATGTCACTGCAAGATCTCCTCTGAAGCATCTTCTACAGTTCTGATGATGAGGTTGACATCATCCACTGTGAGCACATTCTGTGAGTGAGGATTAGTGGCTCAGAATTTCTTCCACGTTGAGGGTTTCTGTAGAGAAACCTTCCTTTTCTTTGATGTCTCGTCCTCTGTTAGGGGATCCTTTGGTGGTGTCACTTTGCCCTTTTCTTTCTTGTCTTCTTCCCCTTCCTCTTCTTGGTTTACTTCATCGCCTCCTCCTCCTCCAGGTGAATCAGATGTAGTTTCCTCCAATGCGTTGTTTATGTCCTGTGCTTCTTTGTTCTTCTTTTTCTTAGCGCTGCTCGGTCCATCACACTCCATTCGAGTGACCAAAGGAATTCTGATGAAGTTGGGGTCGGAGAGCTCTGTCTTCTCGACTGCTACAAGGAATTCAGTTGGCCATTCCTTGGTTATCTCCTCCATGTCTTCATCTGTCAATTTGTAGTATGATTGCAGATATTCCTTGATTTCATCCCTGCATGTAGTGATGTAGATGAAGTGGCGCTCTGCGTGGAACTTCACTAGTGGTATGTAAGTATGCAAGGTGTTCAGGGTCATTCGGGGGAATGACTCAATGGCACGTGTGAGAAGTAGTTAGTATGCATGGAACACCGCATTTGATTTCCACTGCTTCACCATGTCACTTGTATACCACAAGGTGGTGAACCTCACGACCAATGGTTCTGATGGCTCAACATCAGGAAGTGTCGCTCCCTCCAGCATCTCCCAAGTGACAAATGCTATGAGAATCAATAACCAGCTAAAGTGGAACTTATAGCCTTGTTCCTGCACTTCACGCCAGTTCTTCTCCAACTCATTGACAAGGTAGCTCGCCCATTTCATCTGCATCACTTCGATGCACTTCCCTACAAGGTCGACGATAAACCCTGTGACTTGTGTCGGCCGGTTCTTTCTGACGAGCTTTCCTGCTATCAGTTGACAAGCTATGCACACTGCACCATCCTGGATGGAGGCTACCTTGTAGCCTCACTTACCCTTCTCCACATCGCCATAGGTTTCATTTATACGTTGTGCCATGGAGCGATATTCAGCCTTCCCTGGATAGAACTGGTGAGGGTATGGTCCTTGCATGCTTAATCCAGTGATCAGGTGGATCAACGTCGAATCCATAGTCACGTGTCTATCTAACCAGAGATATCCTCCATGGTAGCACAACGGGAGGAGTTTAACGCACACGTTAACCTCCTGATGTCTACCAAAGTGGGGGATCTTCATGAGGTTCAGGATCGTCAATCGCGCGATCTCTTTAATCTATGGTTGGGGAACTATCTTGGGCTTCTTCCCAGTCATCTTTGTTAGGTAACTATGCGGTGCGAGCATTGCATAGGTCTTCCTGTCTCCAAGGTTAAAGTCACTTATCTTGAGATCTGGGATCAGTCCTAGCTGCGATCTGACCGCATGTATCCCCTTCGGGAGGTACGTCGTGATGATCATATACTCGAAGTCACGCAGGACGTTGTCACGACTAACCGCACTAGCCAAAGGCAAGATGTAGTAAGGGCAAGACCAACGAGATCTTCTTTGCGTTCGCCATATCGACGCGGTACTTTATTATTTTGTCGGTCACTACTCAACTAGATCGACATGCAGTCGAGGGGGATGCTTGTACTCCTCCCGTCGACGAGGCTTGTATTCCTGTGGACATGACCTTCTCAACGATAAGGTTGATCAATATTTCTTCTACCGATTTCTCTGCTGCGCTAAGGTCGCCCGACATGCATGCTCGTAATCAAATAAATTCGGTAGGAAAATGGACACTCAAGGTAATCGAATGGACGATGAGGTCTAGACAATACAACAAAGTATGTTATCAATCCTCTGTGGGCTCGAATATCTCAGTTTGAAAAAGTGGCCCTGGTGAGGCATTTGACAGATTAAATGGGAAACGACGTAACAAATTCCTTCAATGGGTCGACATGCCTCAATCAATACGATTCTATCCATTGTGGAGCACTCCCAACAGTCCAATGGTGATCTTTCTGGCAATAACTACGTTTCTAGTCATTCTGGAGCATCATTCTAGTGGTCGGGACGCCTCCAACGGTCATATAGATTCGTCATGGTCAAGTGACAGTCTGTGTTGTTCTGCTATTCCGGCGAGGTAAAAGTTCTGCAAGCCTACCTTCTGTGAAGTCTTCTCTGGAACCTCCTGTAGTCTTTCTAACTTTGTCTTTTTATTACTGAGATTTCTTGCCTTCTTTCCTATGATATGAGTCTCTGGGTTCCTCTTTCCATTCTTGTTTTTATCTCCTCTTAGCATAGTAACTTCGCATTGTTGAGGGTCTCTCAAAGGGTTCATATGTGATACTTCTTCTCTTACTGTTTCTGGGGTGGGTTCTCTTTTCTCCTCCATGGATAGGTTCCTTAAGCCTTCTTGTGTTTTTTCAACCTCAACAACTAATTCTCTGGCCCTCAGTTGCTTCAACTTATCCTCTTGTTCTTCTATTAGTCTCTCTATTTTCCTAGCCACGAAGTCCCTTAATTCTTGCTTTTTTTGTTTTGTGGCTTTCTCTTCTTCTTTCCTTCAGATCCGATCTTTCTCAATCCAGGTCTTTCCTGACAAAAATTCAAAAGGAGCTTTGTTCTCAATAAACTTAATGACCTCAAATTCTTCTTCAGTTGATGCTCCATGGGCAATCATAGGTACATGAGTAAGTCTTCCACATAGGGTTATCATCTTTCCTTTAAACAATCCTATCACTCCTAATGAAGGAATCATAGCAAGCTTTCCCAAAATTTCCCAAGTGCTTTCTGGCATGATATCCACCTGTGTTTCCTCATCTAGAACGCAGTCTATGTCGAAGTCTCTTATTCTTGTTTCTATGCACTCCTTCTCTTTTAAGATCTCTGGTAAATTGATGTCTTTGTGATCATTTAGTGTTTCTTTTATCTGCAATAATATAGTCTCTGATTCTTTCTGGTGCTCTAGCATATCCTTAGTCTCTTGACATTCTTCATAGTTTTCTTATCTCATGTTCATATTTTCAAATTTAGCAATCATTCTAGGGAAATCCAAAACCTCGTGATCAACATCTTTACAACAAAGACAAATAGGACATGTACTAGGGAATTCTTTAGCAATATTTCCTGGTATTCTGCAGTTATAACAAAGTGTCAATCCTCTCTTTCTTTTAAATGATCCCCAACCTTTTCTGTACTGTGCACTAGGATCATAGTGATGGACCTGCAATCTGCAAAAATTCTTTCTAGGGTCTTGCATCCACTTGTTATTATAAAAATTCTTTCTATGCATAGGAATAACATATCTTTCACTAACCCTATGAAATTCATTCAAATCCAATCTTCTTTCTTCTAGTTGTGCCCTAGTTTTCAGACTAGGAAAAAATCTGTCAAACATACCTAGAACCATACTCTCGAAGAAAAAATTTCCACTTATCTTACCTTTACCAGAGTACAAATCTTTGAGATCTTAACTCTTTTCTTCATATCTGGTTCCCTTCTTAGCACAGAGCTTCACAATTCAAGTAGAATATTGCGCACTATAGCAATAGATCTACGCACAAATCTTTCTCTTTTCTTCAGTTACCAACAATCACAGTTTCAGGTCCCGATAACGAAACCATTTGTTGGAACAGGGGCAGACCCAGTGTTCAACGCTTCAAAAATGCACCAA
The DNA here is from genome assembly GCA_009831015.1 of Picea engelmannii. Classification (NCBI taxonomy): domain Eukaryota; kingdom Viridiplantae; phylum Streptophyta; class Pinopsida; order Pinales; family Pinaceae; genus Picea; species Picea engelmannii. The sequence goes on from ML822373.1 coordinate 186,338, forward strand.
CAAAACCCTAACTACCGACCCTTTCGGAAACACCTGCGAAGAAGATAAAGTCTCACCCGAGGTAGAGGCAGGGGGGGTTGCAGGACTCAAGTGTCTACAACCTAGTTGGGACACAGATCTGTGATTACACACTTTAACAAAGCACTTAGCCAACAATATGCATTAAATTCCAAGTCTTATTCACATCGCAGATTAACCCTGATTATAGATCAATGCAGTAGTAATAAACATTAAACACATCTAAGTATTCATCACATAGCATCAGAGTAGATTTAGCATTTATTCATATATCAAGCACTAAGCATCAATGTATCTACCTATCATGCATCTAGGTTAAGAAAATAAATACATAAACACCATGAATAACATTTCACAAATCAAAATAACACGGGATATACGTGGTTCACCCCAGTGTGGGACTACATCCACCAACTCTTCTCTTCTTTATTAGTCTCTTCAATCTTCTTACATGCACCAAGCCACAGATCCAACCTCACAAAGAACATGATATCTACGTGCCTCTTGCCAGATCCTCCTTCCCTGAACTAGATCAAAGAACAAAGCCTTACATAGTTTTCACACAAAGCACTTACAAAACTCTTGCACTTAGCTCTGCAAGTCTTAACTCATTCGTGCACAAATCCAACTAGCCAAGCACTAAGTCGATCAATGACTAGTACTTCTCTCTAAGTATTGTCTTATTTATTTATACAGTACAAGCGGGGCTTAAACATGGTTGAACACATGGTCCGACATCCCATACCCGTTACATAAACCTAAAAGCCCAAAAAACCCACAAAATGGGCGAGATCCTACGATCTTCGCTTCGCCTAGGCACTCCATCTTCGACCAGCCTGTCGAAGTCCTCAAAACCTGGTCAAGGGCCAACAATGTAATAACATTTGTATTATGGTTGTATGCAACCAAGTTCTATGAGTCCATACCCTTGCTTCGAAAAGTATACAAATTACTTCAGTCATCAGTTTTCATATTCTGACTTCGCGATTTGGGGGGGAATCTGTTACATGTCAAAATTACTCACTTCGATGATGTCTCACTGTCATTATCGCAAGTGTCGCACTTTTTTCACATGTGTTGCAAAAATCATATCGTCGTCTCTCTTATGTCGCATCGCTAACGAAATCACAAGAACACTTGATATATCCTCTAAGACTCATTAAAAGAAGAAAATATATCATTTGGCGAAGAGTACACAATTTTACCTTGAGGAATTACCATCACAAAAGAATTTTTGGAGATAGGCGCTCCCCTGCCTCCTTGCAAGTAGCGCTAGTGCTCCTTGCCATGTTAGAAGGGAGCGCTGCAATGATCTATGGCCCACTTTGAGGGAGTGTCGAGTTGTTGAGAAAATCAAGGGACAAATCCCCCTTATCTCTGAAGTCAGTTGAGAAATATCCAAGTCAGTTTGCCTCGAATCCAAGTCCAAGGATGGATCTAAGGGGAGTTCCACAACTGATGGAGTAATATTCTCAAATTATACCAAGAATATCTAAGTTGGTTAAGCCTCTCAAAGACTATATAAGGAGGCATTCTCATGGTGAAAAAGGGAGAATAATCAGTGAAAAGTATTGTCATTTTTATTGTGGATCATTTGAGCAATGGGTTGGACAAGGAGATCTTGATGAGGCTGCTACACCTACATCTACACTTTGTAAGCACCTTATTTTGTTCTCATTAATACATGTTCTTGGCCTGTTTCCTTCAAGATTGTGTACATTTGCATGACCTTGTCTCTTTGGATGAATCTAGTTTTAAACTAATCATGCTAGAATAGGAAGTATGGTATGTCTTCGTGGTTTACTGGATTGCAGGACTTGTTGAAAGGCTTGGGGATCAAGGCTCAACTTGGACTGAGCGAGGACAAACGTCATAAAATAGTACTCATACTCTCTTCCTCTTCTCTATTGAATATTTTAGCTATGTTCAAAGGAATGTCAATGATCAAAGTGAGCACTTTTCTGTCTTGGTCATAGGGGTCTAAGATCCAAGAGGGAATTCACCTGTTCGCACCGGAATTTTCCTACAACAGTGGCATATCTCAGTTGGATGTTGTGTATGTTATAGTATGTTAAGAAGAGAGAATGAAAGTGGTATCTCGTGTAGCATGCCTCAACATGGGTGTCCGGGGATGTTACACTAATCATATTAACTTCTGCATTAATTTTCGCACATTCAATCAGACTATTATGAAAAATCCCTTCCCTCCCCCTAATATGGAAATGATTATGCAACAAGTTGTAAGGTCACGGATGAGGCTCTTACTTGACAGTTTTTTTGTTTACAATCAAATCAAGGTAAAAAGGGAAGATGCTTACAAAACCACCTTTATCATGAATTGGGGTACCATGACTTATGAACATGTGCTTTCTGGATTACTTGATGAAAGTACCAATTTTACAAGACCTTTACAAATAACTCTTGAAAAATTGATCAACATTCATATTTATCTTGATGATCTAATTATATACGTTAAAGGGTTGTTAATTACTTCAAAATTTCAAAAGTTATGGTTGGGTCCTTTCAAAATTGCCTTTGTTCTGGGTACTAATTCTTGCATTCTAAAATATTTACAAGAGCGATTATTTTCCTACAACACTGACAGTTCGCACCTGAAAGCTCTAATGTTGTTTGGATTTTCTGTATATCAGTAGTCTAGCTTTGCTTTCATTTTATCCACTTTTTTTCATTTTCTCCTTTGCAGTAGTTTGATTTTTTCTTTCTATTTTTAGGTATTCCTGATGCTTTTTCATTTTTTGTCACTTTATTTTTGTTGTTTAATGTTTGCAGTTTTGACTCTGTCACGATTTTACTGCTTTTTCATCTTTTAGTTGATTTTGGTCAAGGATAAGATGTTGGATCATTTCTGCCACAGTGACACTCCTACAAGATATTGTTAGTCAATAAAAATCAAGCTTACACAATTGTTACGATGTTCCCCCCTGAAAGCACGCTAGAATTTTTTATCTTCTTTCATTGTTGTCTTGTAAAGAAATTGGGTATCTCTTGCTTTTGCTTTCCATTTCTTCATCCATTCAAAAATTTAAAAGAGCAAGTCCATAATTTTTCTCCTTCAAGTAAGAGTAGATTATGGTTGAATGATTATGCATATAGGGATAAACCCACTCATACTTAACATTTTTCATGAGTTATTCCCAAATTCCCGATCATTTTTCCATTAAATCCACTCACTTCCCCCTATTGCATAATATTCTTGGTTATATCTTCTTGACCTGTTGATTCTTGGTCTGTGAAACCATGAGTTATCAGTTCTAAATCTGTTGAAAAAAAATTTCCCTCTGAAGTCGCCAGTTTGTTGACAATAAAAATCGCAACAAGGACTTCGCCTGTAAAGTATTGCTAAAGCCTATTATTATAAGCTAATGATATATATAATACTAGTAGGTGGGACCCCCTTGTAGATTGGAGGATCATATGTGGTTCTTATTTGATGTTTATGTTATTGTTCGACATTGCTTACAGGCTTGAGCATGATTGATGTTCAAATATTGGTTCTATTTGCAACAAATGGATGATGGATAATTCATGCTATGTGTGGGTTTCGTTACTCTAAATTCTCAATTCCATGTCATGAGGGCTTATGTGAACTGTTATTTCCATGCTAATTGTGCCATGATCTATTACATATTACACCTACACAAAACATATGTTAGTCATGAAAAAATATAAAAGGAATATGGAATAAATCTAGAGGAGCTATCCTATACTATGCTATGCTACATTATATACAAATGAAATTAAAGGGATTATTGTTAGTCCTAGCTAACGAAGTTAGTGGCTATACAATTTATTGAGTTATATGAAAGCACATTTGATATGTGTTATGGTATGGTTGGAAATGGTTAAATGTGTTATGGGGTGGCACATTTGGTAAGTAATGGATGTTGGTTTCGATGCATGGATTAATTGAATGGATTAATGGATGGTTGGCTAGAATGTACTAAGTAATTGAATGAGTAAAGGATGTAAGCGACGTGCATTTACTGCACGTCACTCCATACCCCTCCCACTGGTCATCACCCTATCTTGGTTATTGTTCGATTGTTGTTCGTTGCGGTTAAGCTCTAATTTTCAAGCAAGGGAAGAATTGTTCGACCAAGCTCATGTTTTTAAGGAATTTTGGTTACAGGTATTTCTTTTTCTCCATCCATGAACCCACTCTGGTTATGAAATAGATATTCGATCAGTGATGTATGGGTCTGTTCTTTTCTTGAGACTGGAAACTATGTAAACTTGTGATATTTCTCTGGAATGGTTGTTGGTGTGGTTTTTGTTTCAAATGAAAATGATGGTTGAAGTCACAGTTTCATTGATTATTCTGAGTGGTAGAAGCCATGAAGGCTTTCGTTTTTCCTTAAGGGTTTGTGTTGGAGAATTCATCTGGTCCATACTTGTGGGTTGTCTCCACACAGTTATCGTCACCTTGCCCAGTCATATTTACTGTTATGGGGTTGATAGGTTTGATTTCAAACCACCTTGTGTCACTGCATATCGTTTCACCTGGGTATGGGCTCGTTTATACTATTGGTGTCTGTGTAGTTGCTTATGATGGTCATTATACCAAGTGGCTTTCTTTGAGGTTGATTTCTATTTCATGGCTCTCTTTTTTATATCAACATTACTCAGGTTGATTGGGGAAAACTGTGAGGGTTATTCCCTGCGTGTTCTCGGTATTATTTATTCACCCGTGAGGAACCTCTGCTCCCCTGTTCATAATCTCTCCTTCTTGGTGAATTGTCACCTTGTCTTGCAAGGATATTGGTGATATGGCCTGTGTGTCCACCGTGTTGTCTCAAAATTTTCTCACCTTCTGTTGGTGGTCAATTCCAGTCTCACTGTGTTGGTTCCACAGAGCAAACCCTTGATTATTCAAAGCCCATTTTTAATAAATGGAGTCAGTTATATCCTGTCAGGTATATTGTTGATTGTTGTGATTTGGTGGAGTACCGTCGATAGTGGTTGAGTGTTGGCTCGTCTCCGTTAATAGAGTTGACAATGGTTTTGATTATTTGGTATCTAGTCACTACATTATTTATTATAACAGTGGAATTCATAGCTCAACATGGTTAATTGGTTGATTCGAGAAATGAACGGGGAATACAATCGTTGCCTCTTATGTTGTTACAATCGGTTTCTTAACCCAACATTATTTTATGGTTGATTAAGTTACAATGATGCTTCTTGCGTTATGCGTTGGTCTGTGTGGGCTTCCTACAACATGGTATATGTTGAATAAATGATTGTTGTTTTGATTGCCAATCGGGAGTATTGCAATTTAAAAATCATGATGGTTGTGGATTGGCTGCATGTTGTGTATCTTTTATAGATATCGTCCATCGTATTAGATATGGGCACACATTTTATAACAGTATGGTTTCATTACAACTTAAACGTTAAATTGATTAGAGGAATGGAATCGAACACGATTTTAAAAGAACTTGTGTCTGTGTTTCTTTTGAAGAATTAATTTGTGGACAGTGGCTGATGGTTTGGATGTTGAACAGAGTCAATACAAATGACTGTTTGTTTATTGTGATTGTTTAATGTTTAAAAGAATAAGTGAGAGGACACAGAACCTTTTTACAGGTTGTTTTGGAAAGCATATAATTTTCAATATGATGACACTATGATTAATTAAAAGTGTTAGGGATTCAAATGTGAACAATGAGAAATTTTAACACACAGTAATGGTTAAATTACACACAGTGATTGTTCAATTGATCACAACAATTGTTTGGTTAGTGTTGAATCATTTGCGTTAAATAAAAAATTGTTTGATGGATTACTTAATTGATTTTATGAACAATATCCACTCTGTTTCACTACCATTATTTCACTTTTCGTTAATCACAACCCCCTTGCCTTCCCATGTTCATTATTCACTCCTTGTTCCTAAAATTTAATTACAGTAACAAGAATTTTGTATTGTAACAATTTGAAATCGCAGTTTCTTGGATGGACTATAGTGATATGTTCTTCAGTTTACATTACAGTTGATTGTTGTTCTCTATGAGCAGTAACCATGATCTTTCCCCCTCATTTTAACACTTTTCTCTGAATACAAACCCCTCACATATCCCAGAACCTTTTTTCACCCCCGTCTCATTGACAATGGTTAAACAATTTGTATGGATTGGATTACGGGTGAAATCATGAAGATGGGTTACACTTTTGCTTGTTTTATGAGAAAAAAAGTTGTATTTTCACAAGTTCTTCAACTTCTGGCATACAAAAGTATTTTTTGTATTCAAAGTTTCACTTTACAATAAAAACAAAACTTGTGAAGAATTTTGCTAGCTTTCCAATGACTATTTTTCAAAAATTTTTTATCACGATTTGATATGTCAATTTGACAATTTTTTGACAATATTTTCCTTAAACATGAAAGGAATGATAATGAGTAACTTTTTTCTACAACAATGTATCTATTATTAAATTTATGTTTTTAAGAAACGAAATATAGTGCAACAATCTACAAAGACTCTATTTTATTATGACTATAATTTTGAATCTAATGGATGAATATTATAATTTCTAGAATTTTTTGAAGTGGACCAAGCTGAAAACGTTGCAGATGTTAAACACGTGTTTTTCTACACCTTGTATCTATCTTAATTTTTACCTAAAACTAAAATCTAAATATACCATTTTGAAAAGAAGAGTTTAAGGATTATGAATATATTTTTTTCTAATTTTTTCACTGTAGATTTTTAGAGATACCGATATTTCATTTCACTGAATCATAATGTCTGCTGAAAATATTATGTAGTGATTTTTTTTTAAAATTAAATAAAATTAGATAAAAATAAAGAAAATGAAAACAAATTATAGGAATTGAAAGTAGATTCAATTTTGGAAATGCTGGTGTCATTTTCGAAACCAAATTCTCAGTATTTGCAGGGGTCTGAAACCTCCAAATTTCAGGTAAGCTTGGCGAAATTCTCCAGTTTTTGTTTTCAGTCCCAATTTGATGTTTTTGGCCGAGATAATCTTTCAGTCGAAACCTAGTTTTTAACAAAATCCATTAAAAATAAAAATTTTGGCTAAAAAGTCTTTCGGACAAAATATCCTTACCATAGGAAAATAATTCATCCGAAAAACATTATACACGAATTTCTAGCATGTCGTCAGGGCTCCATTCAATTTGATGTGCAAATTTTCGACCAAAAATGTTTTCAATCGAAAAAATTCCTAGAAACATTTTTTCAGCTGAAAAATTGCCACTTGGAGTTTTTGAAACCCGATTGTCATGAAAGTGATACCCATATTAATGATTTTACCCTTACATGAGTCTGATGTGTCGTTGAGCCAAAATTTATTTCATATTTTTAAAAGAGTTGTCATGTATGGTTGTTAAAGAAACTATTTTCTAATCAATCATGCATACATGAATGACCTTTTTAATCCGAGGTATCCATGGCAGAGGTAACCGAGGAAGATGTAATTGGAACATGGGCCCTAGAAGGCCAAGATTCTCCATTCACTTGATGTTGACTCGCAAGAGTTAGGCAAGCTATTTCAGGCTGGGTTTTCCAATTGGATTGGGCAAGGAGTGGTCCAGCCTATGCCTGAAAGGCCTCCCTTCCAAGTACTACAAGCCCCTGGTATTCTCTTTCCCCCTCATGTCTCATTACAACCCGAGGTTCCCGAAAATTACGGATGGAAATAGATTGTCCACCCGAAAGTCTCCCAACATCATGGTTGGCCCAATTTGTCTCTACTTGCTCCCCCTCCTATCAATCAGATTGTCCAAGCTTCCCCTGTCCACTCACCAGTTTAGTCTTCCCATGCTAGAAAAAGGTTGAAAATTGAGGCCCACCATGCCCCTGACAAAGGAAAAGTCATTGTTTCCCCTTCCTCACCCTCCAATGTCCTCCCAGATGTATTTGAGGGACGATTGTTCTCATGTGATTAGTGAGATTAGGACTAAAGGATCAACACAACAAAAGGAAAATTCAGAGAGATCAAAAGGTGGCAGCGGAAACAAGGGAAAGAATTAATCTCAGAGTGGAAAATATGGATTTTAAGTTTTATTTTATTTATTGTTCATGACAGTTGACTTTGGAAATTTTGGACAACATGCTATTTTTTTTTGGATATATGAGTAATATATTTTGAAAATAATTTCAAATATCATTGGATAAATTGTCAAATATGAATGAGATGATGGGAGTCACACAGAGGGATGTTTTGTTTAATTAACTAGATGTGTTATGATTGTTAAAAGATAAAGGGAGTCACAAGGGGTCCCACCTACTAGTTATTATTTATTTAAAAACCCTTATTATGATTTATTACTTTTCCTCCTAACTAAAAGTTGGTTGAGTTTTTAGTTAACTTAACTAATGAAGTAGTTCAACTACTTCAACCAATTCTAATTTGCTTAAAGACAAAAGGAAAGGGAGGAACAAGATGAGAATAGAAGGAGAAGCATACTAAGGTTTGATCTTGAGTTTTTGTTGAGATAATTCAGTTTTCATTCAATCCTTAATTCATTAGAATCCTAATTATTTTTTATGATAGCAAGGTCTTATTGTAGACAACAAGATTCACGGCTGAATTAAATCATTCAGACACTTGTTTTTCAGAGGTTTTGATCTATCTTTGATTTTCTGTTTAGACTTGTCTGTTTGTGAATTAGTTTTCATGACTGAAAAAGGCTATTGTGCAGAGTCTAGTGGGCAATAATTTGTGGCAAGCTGATTCAGATTTTCAAGTTTAGTTTTTTATTTTCTGTCAGAGGTCCTTTTGTATGCTTCATCGGGGACATCTAAGTTTGACTTTGGTCCAAAACTTTCTCAGGAAAATTTTGTAAAGAGAAATATTCTTTGATGAATTGGAATGAAATAAAGGATTTCTTTATGTCTCACATGTGTTGATTATTGACTTGGTGTTTTTTTACTTTCATCTCTATATTTATTTCATCATCTGATATATTCAAAAAATTACATAAAAAATCAATTTTTCAGCAAGCTTTTACTTACAAAAAAACCAGCCTAAGCACTTGTAATTGATACTTGTGAGTTAGGATTTTAATTTTGATGGCTATAAACATAGGGTGATATTCCCATCTTTTTTTCTTTAGCCAATAAAAATCTAAAAATGTTTGAGTAAGATTATTTCATATCTTTTCCTCAACCCATACCAATGGTATGTCATACTTGAGAATCCCTAAGACAACTACCACTAAAAATCTAAGACAAGTAAAACCCTAAAAATAACCTATAAATTCTATGCACACCATTGGTATGCATACCATTGAAATTCCATGGTATTCATACCATTGCAATACCATGGTATGCAATGGTATCTATACCAATGGTATGCATTCTTGAGAATCCCTAATACAACTACCACTAAAACCATAAAATAACCTATAAATGGTACGCATACCAATGGTATGCATACCATTGAAATACCATGGTATGCATACCATTGCAATACAATGGTATGCATACTTGAGAATCTCTAATATAACTACCACTAAAACCCTAGAAGACAACTAAAACCCTAACAATAACCTATAAATGGTATGCATACCAATGGTATGCAATACTTGAGAACCCTAAGACAACTACCACTAAAACCCTAAGACAAATAAAACCATAAAAATAAGTTATAAGTTTGCAATGGTATCCATAACATTGAAATACCATTGCAATACCATGGTATTCATACCATTGCAGTACCATGGTATGAAATGGTATGCATACTTGAGAATCCATAATATAACTACCACTAAAACCCTAAAAATAACCTATAAATGGTATGCATACCAATGGACATGCATAAAATGGTATGCCATACTTGAGAAACCCTAAGACAACTACCACTAAAACCCTAAGACAACTAAAACCCTAAAAATAATTGATAAATGGTATGCATACCATTGTAATACCATGGTATGCAATGGTATGCATACTTGAGAATCCCTAAAACAACTACCACTAAAACCCTAAAAATAACCTATAAATGGTATGCATACCAATGGTATGCAATGGTATGGATACCAATGGTATTCCATACTTGATAATCCCTAAGATAACTACCACTAAGACCCTAAGACACCTAAAACACTAAAAATAACCTATAAATGGTATGCATACCAATGGTATGCACATAATGGTATTCATACCATTGGTATGCAATGTCATGCATACCATTGCCATACCAAGGTATGCATACCAATGGTATGCAATGTTATGGATACCAATGGTATGCATACTTTAGAATACCTAAGAAAACTACCTCTAAAACCCTAAGACAACTAAAACCCTAAAAATAACCTATAAATGGTATGCAATGGTATTCCATACTTGAGAATCCCTAAGAAAACTACCACTAAAACCATAAGACAACTAAAACCCTAAAAACAACCTATAGATAGATCCCCTCTCATGGATGATACACAATTCATTTCATGTAGAATATACATACTGGGAAGGTAATGAAATTGTATCATAGATATCAAATTTGGAAATTCATTAGTATCTTTTTCAAGTTTTACATTTTGAATATTGCATCATTGATTATCTATAAGATGTACTATACTAGCATGTAACCACATAAAAGTAGTTTATCTACATCGATCTATTTATTAAAGACACATAATTTACCCATTCACATGTGCTAATTTTCTATTAGATTGGAGGAAGGAAAACGTGTAAGGCATTACTTTCTAGATATTTTTTTGGTAGCATAACATTATTGAATAAATGTTATTAATAATTGACGGGTTGAACAAAATTTTCAAATACCCACTACACAATCTCAACAAACTTTTGCATTAATGAATCTTTCAATAGTCTTTTTATCATTTATGAAGGGGTACACATAAATCAAATGATTTTATATATGACATGCATAGATAGAGGTGAATATTGTGTGTGCCCTAGAAAATAACATTGAGATCAAATGTGTGTGCCCATAAGTTGTTCCTAAATGTGTAATGCAAGTATTTATAATGGCTAAATAGAAACAAATCAAGGGATTAATACACTTAAAATTCATACACTTTGAAATTCAAACACTTTGAAATTCATGTGTTCATAAACATTAAATATAGAAACAATGATATTCATAAAAAGTGTTCCATGA
>ML822373.1:197564-214742 GCA_009831015.1 Picea engelmannii
ATATAATCAACATAGTCTAAATTGTACATTTTTTACAAAATGACAAGTTGTGCCCAATATACAAGTGCCCTATCATAAAAAAATATATATATCGTAGCCTAGATATGATATGGAAGTATTTAGTCAATCATTGACCATTTCCACCCTCGCCAACCTCAAGAGCATCCTGGAAATATATATTTCTTATCTTGCATGAGGATACAGCTCGAGAGGTTCTAGGCCTAGGCGTTCTTCGACGCTCTGGAGACTGCACAAACAATAAACAATGTTATAAGTTTTTTTCATCAATGAATTAATAGGCATACAAATTAATACTTTTTAATTTAACCTAAGAGAACTCACAACATAAAAAAACTATGAATAGTGCTACCCTCCTCCGCGACCCCAGGCTCTCTGCAATGCCACCTTGTATCAGTTACAAGGATCAAGTCAAGAAAATTTAAAAAAAATATGCATAACAAAAAATTCATGAAACATGAAAAATTATCATCAATGCATTATCTCATCGTGAATATCTCAGGCATCGATGGAGATTCATCGACAAATGGAGCATTGTGTTGTACAACCTTCTCTGAGACAACCTCTATTGCAACAATCTCTCTCGATGGGGCCGAAAGTGGTGGTGGGGGAGGGTGGTAGACATGTGGGATGTGATGGAACCTCACAGGTTGTACAAGTGATTCCAACACCCTAGGCCTGGAGAAAGGAAACCCAGAAGCAACCCTTAGGTGACCAGGGGGTGTAATACTACTATACCTAGAAAATATATTGTCGACCTACATACATATGAAAAAAACTGAACTATTAGTATCAAATCCTAAAATACAAAAACAAAAACACAAACATTTTGAGAATAATACGATATTTAAATTTACACATAATACCTGTGACCCTAGTGACTTGTCCATCCCAGATGGGCAATCCCTACCATTGCTTGGTGCCAAATCCTATAGAAACAAGAGAACATATAAAAAATTGAGGATGTCATAAAATAAATAAATTACTATTTTTAATCTATCAAATGTGATACATACTTGTGTGTATGGTGTACCCAATGAACATGTTTCCTCTACTGCTACATCAATGGTGGGGCTAGGAACTGATGCATCCATAGGCATAGAGGGTCTGTTGCTGGGACACAACAAGTGAAAAACAACATACAATCAAATATCTATATAAATACACAAAATACAAAATAAATATATAACGATGAAGAACAAAAAAAGGGTTAAAATACTAACCTCCTTGATGCAAATCCCCACCACTCCTAGGGGCTCATGCGACCTCCCGATCTAAGGATCGTTCACTTAAGGGAGCTAAATTAGCTCTCGGGTCCTCGTTGAACCCTCGAAATTATGTACCACGGGCCTTTTTCCTTTTCCCCGCGCACAAATTCGCGTTTGCGAGGGTCTTATCACATCAGTGGAGAAATCCACATGACTTCGAGCCAATACCATAGGATAACTTATTTAAACAGTGGGAACTCTCACACTTCAGAGCTCTAGGCTTCAAGAGTTCTAAAAACAACACACGATGATTCTCTTGAATTCCAAATTCGTGAATATTCGAACAACGGCGGGGATCAACATCTCACACTATGCATCGATATCTATCGCTCATAGATATTTCGAGACTCTAGGATTTGGGATTTTTACCCACTCCAACATGTAATACCTATGAATGCACGAACTTCAAACTTACGGATCGGGTGAATAATGTTTTCCTCAAATAAATAGACTACGTTTACTCTGGGCTATGGGCTTCAAAGATTTCCATGCCTTGATCCACACTTCCTTCCAGAGTACCAAACTATGAATGCATGAAGGACTTTGATCAATTGTCCACACGTCCACACCAAATCTCTAGCCTTCGGGGATTTTTGACCCAAACCAAATCTCACCCCAAATCTTTGGGAGTGCTGAATTTTGAACTTTGAGATATGTCGACATGTGTTCTTGGCGCTAACAGTCAGGACTGACTCTGAGCTTCAAGCCTCCTGGGATTTTCAATCCAAAATAATTTTCTCCAAGATTTTCCGGAGCACTGAACTCCAAACCACACTCGATCCAAGTACATGTGTACTTGTGACTGACGACTAAGATGCACTTCGGGCTTGGAGACTTCAGGGAATTTTCTTCCTCCAAAGAACACACCTAAAAACTACCAAAGTAGCGAAGTCTGAAGGACTTCATAGGTTAACAATCATGATCCTTTCTTTGATCTAACGGTTGTGAAATATCTGACTCCTCCTTGAGCGGATCTCGTCCACTCAACCTCGAAATGGAAAGGATTCTTCCTCTGAGGAATTTTACTCACTATTATTCCTGAGATTTTTCAACTTTAAAGGAATTAGAATATGTTGCATGCTTTGTTCTCCTCTTCAGTCTAGAACCTAGATTGTCTTCTGGCACACACTTGCGCTACTTCTCCTGATCTTGAGACTTAGAAAAAAAATCTCCCGCACATTCCTTATGCTCGATTTCCTCTAAACCTTTTCAACACTCCTCTAAGTGTTGGCCTCGTGCATACCTTGAATGGGTCTATCCTTCGAGATTTTATACTCAAACGAGTATATGTGAACTCCTTGCACTCACTCTATGAAATTCACATAATCTCTCCTGAGCTATTGAGTTTGTAAACGAGTCTTCCTTTGCATTCCTTTCATGGGAACTGTGCACTCCTTGCACTAGGATTTCAGAAGAGAAACAATAGAAACTTATATAACAACAAAGTTTCATTCATTCAACCATGAAATACACACATAGACATATAAACACATAAATAGATAACATAACATTACCCAAATAACTCAAAGATAAGCAAACTCATACATGTGAAGAAAATCTCCTCTATTATATTCCTTCAGCAAAACATTTACAAGAGTTCCAACAACTCTTCAATAAAATAACTACAACTCTCTACAACTCTCTTCAATAGCAATAACAACAATTTTCAGCAACCCCTTTTGGTCATAGATTACATGTATTTATACATGAGGGGGATTCTCGATCCTTCCCTCCAGACTATTCTAGTTTTTTCATATCACATTTAAGCATCCTACCACTAAGGCTTATTACAATAAACGAATAATTACAACCCAGATATGATTCGATGCCCCAAATATGTACAATCCTATAGGTAATTAAAGTAGTTACTATCTATCAGGGCTCATACAATGGCTCTTGCCTCAAAATCTTATGGGCCTTTGATTACAATACTTTCAAAACATTAAAGTGATGCACTCTCCTTCAAATCCAAACTACTTTGAGTGCACGCGCTCAATGTTGATTTGTCCTCCACTTGGCCTCATTGAATGTTGATGTCAATGCTCCTGCATCATACTCCTCTAGACAAAAAGATTCATGGACTTATATCTGTGAGCTCCTCCACTCTCTTTCCATGTTTTTGGATATCAATTTCAATTATTGTTATAGCCCTAGAACTCCCTACTCATGTATACATGGCCTTGGCCCTCTTACTTGCATATTTTTCCAAAGCACTACTGAGAAGCTCTTCTTAAAAAACCATTTTTTAGAATATGTACTCACCCTACACCATTACATCCCACGTACATATGCTTGTTGCACCACTAAATCTCATGTACATATGCTTGTTGCACCATTACAGCCCGCGTATGCTTGTAAACATTGCAAAAATTAAAAATTTGCAAGGAATTCGTTGAAATTCACGAGCTAATGGAAGTTTCCCAACTACTCCACCTGATATAGCCCATCACCCAACCAAATAACCATCCTTTTGTCATATAAAAGGAGGTGTTGAGGTCTCATTTCAAATCCAAGCATAAGAACAGTGAAACTTTTTCAAATTTCACTTCCCCTCCTTGCCCAAGATTTTGCTACCCTTTGTATGATGAATAAAGGAATTGGTCCCAAATGATGATGTTTAGTGTAGTTTCATTGATTTATACTTAGAATTTAATATCTAAACCTAACTCATGAATAGAATAGCATGATTTTATTCTATGTTTGCTTATCTTTGGATGTAGGTCAGCCTTGGGAGGAGATGTGCAGTCATTGGAACTACTAAGGTTGAGGAGATCATCACTAGATGTGGGATCAAAGGTATAGTTACCTGATCTCTTCTTTTGTTTTATTTATTTACATTAGTTTGGGTATGTTTGGGGTAGAGTAAAATATATTGACTTTTAGACATTCATTCGCTATGTTTACATCTTAAACCCTAGTGTAGTTAAAGGGGGGATTTTCATGCTAGCAGAATTGACGACCATACTAGGGATTGCCTCTAGGATTTTTTAGGGGATTTTGGGTTGTTTGATTGGTTGGTTTTCCTTTCAAGTTTCTTTCAAGTTTGTTGAGTCTTTCAAGGGAATATGGTCACCTCCAGGGTGCATACCAGTTGTCCCTGCCCTATAAGACTGCACTATCTTTTTCATTTTTGAAAAAACATAGAGGTTTATGCTCCTTGTCTTGGGTCAACCCATGTAAATACGTTCTCTTCACAGTAAACAGCCTGCGTACATACGTAGGCTACTAATGCAACAGCCTGCTTCTTTGTTTCAGGAAATTTTTTTGAAAAAGAGGGAGCTTTCCTCTTTCCTAATTGAATTTCACACTTCTCAGGGCTTTCTTGGATCAGTCTAGAGTCTCTGTTTGTGGCCATAGCCTAGGTATAGGTTCCATTTTACTTGTTTCCTTTGTATTCTTTTGTTTCCTAACATTTTTAGCTTATTTTTAGCTTGAATTTTAAGAAAAATGAGTTGTTTTTTAAAAAAAATATCCCTCTCATGGTCAGGGGGGCCATGAATCATGTATTCATCAATTTCTTTTAGAATCTTTTGTTAGTTCTTCTTTGATTGGAAGAAAATATAAAAAAAAAACTAGTTGTTTAAATCTCTTTCTTTCTTCGCATTTTATTTGCATTGTTATTTGAAAAAGAAAAACAAATTAGTGTAGTGTTGTGTTTTCTTCTCATCTTGAAAGCATTTTAAAAGAAAAATAAGAAAGAAAATCTGTCTTTTCTAGTGTTCTTATAAGTTTCATTTTTTGCAAGAGTCTGAAACAACATCAGTTTCACTACTACACCCTTTTGCATAAATCAAACCTTTAAAAAGAGAGATTAATCTAAAATACACTAGACTTTGTTGTTTGTAGGGTTCACAAACTAGTTTAGGGTTTTAGGGCCTTGAATTAGGTTTGGAGAGGAAACTCTTCAAGGCCACTTTAATCAAACATTGGATTCTGAGTTAGGGAGTTATTTAAGTCCAGTGTCATAAGAGTTAGCTGGGACCCCCCTCTAACACAAGGGATAAACACGAGGTCATGTGAGGAAAGGTAACGGAGATAACCCCTCCAAAGCCAGAATGAACGTAGTGGGGATCATATATTGAGGGTCTTTCTCAGTAATAATACCAACTACATTTGCCTACAGAGCTTCATGGACCTCGAATCCATTCGAGATCCTTTGTTGTCTTCCGGACCATTTTCTTTTGATACCCTTGATAGGCTTCGTACTATTATCCTTCTCATTATGATCTGTCCAACTGTCAAATATACCCACCTGGTGACTTACTGCGAGCTGGAAACATAGTTGCCCATATTATAAGGACTTACACCAGTGATTGTGGGGGTATACAATGGTACCTAGGGCGGATGTCGGATCGCGATTTTTAGAGTATACCCGGAGGGTGCATCCATGTTCGAGTTGCACTTGCACTGGTAAGTTTCTCTAGTGTTGATTGGCGTAACTATCCTTCCCACTAGTTAGTCGGCTGCTTGATTTGCCTTTAGAAAATTTTAGTGTGTGTTATGTGCTCCCTAGTTTTCCATAGTGAGTTAGTCAGTGAATTATTTGGGCCTTTGACCTAAGGTGGTAGACTTCCCACTCTGTCGGTTGTGAGGAATTTTCAGTATTCCTCTTAGAAACATGGATATGACTCTGTATAGGTGTTGTTTTTTATAACACTGGTTCGTCGTAGTCAATGTCTGATAATTTTACAGACTTGAATGATCCCGCAAGGGGAGAACCTGTACATAATATCTTCATGGCTAAAGTTCTTGATGATATCAACAAAGGAACCCCTTTGCAAGGGGATTCTTGTGCTTTTCCTTTATTCAGAAACATTGGTGTCCCTTTGATGGCCACTTTGTACATTCCTGGGTTGAGTGTGGGACTATCGGTTTGATTGGGTACCATTCCAAATGTCCTGAATGCTCTTGACACTTCTCAGTTAAGCACTTTATGTCATGGGAATCATGTCGATGTTCCTTCGTCAATGAATTCTTCTCCTCCTTCTTCTACCTTCTTTGGTGAAAGTATATATACTAGTAATCGAAAGTCTAAACGAAATAGAAAGAGGAAGAATAGGAAGAAGAAAAAAACAACCTTAGCTAGTCATGTTGGAGATAGGTCATCAACCTTTGCAAGTCATGTTGAAGACCAACACCCAGCCTCTGCAATTCATGCTAAGGGAAAACAACCAACCTCTGCGAGTCATGTTGGAAAGTTATCACCAACCTCTTCGAGTCATGTTGGACATAGGTCGTCAACCTTTGCAAGTCATGTTGAAGATCGACACCCAACCTTTGCAATTCATGTTGGGAGAAAACGTCTGGTCACTACTAGTCATACTGGCAATAGGTCTGTAGCCTCTGCGAGTCATGTTATTGACCCATCACCAACTTGTGCAAGTCATGTTGGAGATGTGTAACCAACCATTGCTATTCATGTTGGGGGCATTGATTATCTTGAGAAACCTAGATGGATAGGACGTAAGTCTAAGTTCCCTTGTAAGCTTTGCAAGGGAGATCACCTTACTCATTTATTCCCTGCTCTTCCAAAGGTACGAATATTGTGGTCCCTGTCTGCAAGCTCTTCTAATTCTGAATCTTCTAAGGTTTCCTCACAGCCTTTTTAGCCAGTGTTAGAGAAAGTGGTCGTGTCAATGCAATCTTCGGCGGATCCCACTTCCCTTTTAGGGGGTGATGCACCTTTAAACCATGTTGTCTCACAACTTATTCAGTCATTGGTTGAGAAAGTGGTCATGCTGATGCAATATTCAGTTGATCCCACTCTTCTCTTGGAGAGTGTCGAGTCTACCAAAGTGGTCACGCCAATGCAATCTTCAACTAATCCCACTCTTCTCTTGGAGAGTGATCTGTCTACCGATTACGTGTTTATCATTTCCAGTTCAATAATTTCAGAACAAGGGGTCATTCCACTTGCTTCGAGCACACACCCTCTAAGTCCTAGGATGATTTCCTTTGATTGGAATGACCTTATTGAGACTTATCATCCTTCTTCTGCACCCTTTCAAATAAGGGTGGAAGTTAATTCAATAAAAATTTACTGATGTATTGTAGATGAAGGAGCCTCTGCAAGTATTTTATCCTCCTCGGCTTGGAAAGCTTTGGGTTCTCTCGAGCCTGTGTCTGCATCGCATGAGTTTTTGGCTTTCGACAGACGTCCTAGTGAATATTTGGGGATTATTTCTTAGTCTCCTATATCGTTAGGTGGGAGGACTGTCCTTGTCGATGTTATAGTGGTGCAAGTCCCATTAGATTTCAATATGCTTCTCGGGCATGATTATGTATATGCTATGAACGTTGTGGTGTCTATGCTCTTCTGAGTGATGCATTTCCCTCACAATGGAAGCATTGTCACTATCAACTAGTTGACATTTGATAATCACCATCCTAATTCGATGTTAGTTCAGGCTACCCCTTTATATGTTCCTAGTATTTGTGTAGACTCTACCTCACCACAAGTAAATTATGTGGTGTCTTATCCTCGGTGTTCAATTGATTCTAAGCAGGAACCTGTGAGATCATGTTTTCCTTCTTGAGACTTGGTCTCAACAATTTATCCATTGGTTTATCCAATGGGGGCATGGGAGCCCTTGCTTCCCCCACTTGGTCCAAGTGATCTTGAGTCTCATTTTGAGTATGATCTCACTATTTGTAGATCCTCAAGCCCTTGTGCTTGTGATTCTCCAAATATAGAGTCTGTCAATCCTAGCCAGAACCTTCATCGTCATATGGAATATGGTCAGTTTACTTCTTCCTCCGGGACTGTCAACCCTCCTTGTTTGCGTGATTTATTGGATTTTGAATTTCCTTTGGATGAATCTATCCTTGAAACCATGACTACGGTTTATGTACCATGGGAACAATTACACTATGGTTTGTGTTTTCTTCCCTTTTGTGAGACTTTCCAGGTTGACTATCGAAGAGACTCTTGGTATGAGCCTAGTAGTGGGCTCTACCTAAACCAATATTATGCATGAGCCGTAACCCCATGGAGTCTTCTTTAATCCCTTTTCTGACTCTCTAAAAATGAAAATATTGTCGAGCGATCTTGTTTCCCTTCACACTTGCCAAACTCAAATTTGAAGGAAAATCTGTCTAGCGGTAGTTTACCCCTTTTTCATTCCAGATGACTAATTTTACGAATAAAGGTATGTTCTAAGAACTTTGGTTCGCTAGAAGAGTATTCTCAGGCGTAATTTTAACCCTTTTTCAGGCCCGAGGGACTAAATCTTTGAAAAAGGAACATTCTCCTTGGTTTTATTTTATCACCTTTTTCAGTCCTTGGAGATTACTTACGAAAAAGGAACCCCCCAGAGTCCATAGTTAAGCTCTTTTTAGACTCCCTAAAATTGAAAATATTTTCGAGTGACTTTGTTCCTTCACACTCGTTAAATTGGTCCAGAAGAACATCTACTGGCATGAGTTTAACCCTTTTTCCAGCCTGTGGATTATAGCGAAAAAAGGTATGCCTCGAGAGATTTGTCTCACCAAGAGAGTTCTCCTCAGTTACTTTTATACTTTTTCGGGCTAAGGAGACTAAGCTTAGAAAAAGGATTTGAGTCCATAGTTAAGCTCTTTTCAGACTCCCTAAAATTGAAAAGATTGTCGAGTGATCTTTTTTTTTTTACACTCATTAAAATGGTTTTGAATAGACATATTTTTGGTGCACGTTTAACTCTTTTTCGAACCGACTAGACTATCTCCGAAAAAGGTACTCCCTAGAGTCTTCTTTTATGTTTTTTCAGACTCTCTAAACGTGAAAAAAATACCAATCTTACCTTCTCTCGACTCATAAAAATTAAATGGAAGGGAGTCTCATTGTGTCTTGCTTAATTATATTTCCATATCTGCGTCTTTGGCCTAATGTCGGTTCCATGTTGCTCTCAACTGAACCTTTGAAGCTTACCTTATACGCAATCCTTGTAGCACTTCTTGCCTCTGCAACTTGACACCTTGACCCATGGAGGAATTTTCCCTGAGTGTCCTTTTCCTGCACATGTCTCCTTACTTTGAGCATTAGTATGTTCCTTGCACTTGGAACTAGTATGCTTTCTCACGACACTCGTTCCTCCTTTTTAACGTAGCATTCTTTTATTCTTTTTCAAGATCTTAAAAAATTGAAAAATACAAAAAAAAATCAAATGATATGTAATTTATGAGAAGAACAAAATGAATACAGATTATTAAACGATTATTAACACAAAATAACATAGATACAATAGAACCGGTTTTCTTTTCAATAAGGAAATAAGCTGAAACTGTGAAATGCAGCGGAAAACAAGCTTGTTGGAATGGTAGTGACTTATCTCTAAGAAGAGATGGGAAGACTATGCTCATTCACAAGAAGATGATTACAATGAGGCTCTGAAGGTATTTTGACAATAAAGAGGAATGTCAAAAACTCTAGACATCCAAAAACCTAACCCTAGGAGATGAAGCGCCAAAAGTCATGTGGGCCCCGTTTGGGTAAGTTAGTACATCAACTTCCCGGGGTCGTAACTTTTGCATACGATCTTCGTTTTAGGCGCACGATAGCCTGTTGGAGAGGTATCGTCAAGGAGATTAATTTTTGGGTCTCAATAATATCCTTTGACTATAATTGAGAATCTCTATCCCATAAATCCTTCATTTAGGCCCTCAAAATGGCCCAGAAGTTAAAAACTGCTAAAAATAGTAAATTGCCAAAATTGCCAGAAAAATGTTTTGAGCGAGTTGGAAAAGGTGGGTGGCCATCAATATCCACCTAGATCAATGCTCCCTCCTTAGGAAGCAATGGTCTCCATTGTGTTGAGTTACCCCATCAGATGAGGAAATTTCTGCTAAATTTGGCCCTGGGTAAGCCACTTGCCTTGGTGCAGGAGTTGCCCTGCTTTGACAACTCGATAAAGTTGGATCATTTGTTGTCAAGTGACATTGATATGTGTGTCCACAATATGATCATTGGATTCATGTTGCGTGCATTGAGAGTTGAGCTCTGTTGGTGTCAACTTCTCTACTATCTCTGAGGTGTCCAATAATGGTGGGAAATATGGCCAAAGAAGATCCACATTGAAGACTGGGTGCAGGCCAAGGAAAGGGGGAATGTTGAGCTCAAAAGAATTGTCACCCACAACCTTGGCGATGGTGTACGACCCATAGCAGAGTGGGTGAAGATTTCGATGGGGCCATGTAAGGCATTTTTTCTGCAAGTGCAACCAAACTTTGTCTCCCACCTGAAACTTATGTGGATCCTGATGTTGATCATGGCGTTGCTTGTACTTCGCATTAGACTTTTGTAAAATATCATGAACCTGTTGGAAAATGTGTTGGATCTACTCAATGAACCAGGTGGCTTTGTCATCTTTTGGTGGAGCAGGGGATGAGTCGACCGAGGTGGTCACCAAGGGTAGTGCAATATCCATGGGTCCCAATGGTTGGAATCCCAAACCCACCTGAAAGGGGCTATGGCCAGTTTAGTTATGCAGGGATAGGTTGTAGCTATGTTGGACATAAGGAAGACTCTCATCCGATGTGCGGTGGTGTTTTGAATTGTACATGCGAAGGATATGTATGATCATCCGATTGACGACCTCAATTTGGCCATCTATCTGGGGGTGGAAGGAAGTGGATTTGGTGAGCTTGGTATCCAGCAGTGACTAGAGGCTCGACCAAAATGTGTTGAGGAACCGACTATCACGGTCTAAGATAATGGTTTGTGGGATCCCAAAATGTATCCATACTCGTTCAAAGAAGAGCTTGTCAGTGGCTTCTGTTATGATGTTCTTCTTGCAGGCGACTAGAATCGTCATCTTGAAAAAGTGATGAACAACCACAACAACACAGTCATTTCCCCTCATGGTGGACATGAGGCCTGACATGTAGTCCATTAAGATGGATTCCCACGGCCTGTTAGGAATAGGAAGAGGGGTGCACAGGCTTTGTTTCTTAGTGGTCAGTTTGGAAATAGCATAGGCGGTGTAGGACCTTATATACTTCCCAACATCCTGTCGAAGTTTCGGCCAGTATAAATTTTTCTACGGTAATGCCACTATCTTTTCGATGCCAAAGTGTCCTCCCACCCAATTGTAGCGAGCTTCCAAAATCAACTTTGCACACTCGCTTGATGGAACACATAGATGGTCCAGACGACACAACAACCCATCTTGAAGATGAAAATTAGCGACCACTAAGTTGGAGCCCAACATTTGGTAGGTGGTGGAGAAGTCAGGGTATGTATCATAGAGATGGGGAAATATGGAGGTCTCATGGCTGCAAGAGTATAGCACTATGGTGAGTGTCGCGACTGGAGGTTGGCTGAGGCAATCAAAAACTTGGTCGGTACTTCCTATTTTATACTTGATGTTGAGGTTGAATTGTTGTATGTTTGTAGACCACTTTTGATGGTGATCATTCTACAATTTTCCTTGGGTATGTATGAATTGTAGTGGCTTGTGATTAATGTGGATGATTGTCTCCTTCCCAAGAACGTAATGTCTCCACTGACAGCATGCTTGCACAATGCAGTACATTTCTTTTTCATAAGTAGGGTACTTACAGACAACATCTGATAGTGTCTCACCATGATATGCCACGGGGTGGCTGTGTTGAGTGAGAACGATGCCCACAACATAGTCTAAAGCATCTGTTTTGATCTCAAAGGGATGTTGTAGGTCCAATAATGAAATTAATGGGGATGATCACAAATTCTTTTTCAAGTCATCAAAGGATTTTTGTTGGGACATGCCCCACACAATTTTTTCCTTACTGCCACCCCTAGTTACTTGGCTAAGGGCCCATGAGATATGAGAGAATCCCAACATGAACCTGCAATAGAAATTGGCGAGGCCCAAGAAGATCCAAAGTTCAATGAGTGTGGTTGGGGATGGACAATCATGGATGACCTAGATCTTGGTTGGATCCACATGCACACCATTCTGATCAATGATATAGCCTAATTAATGGACCATGTCCATGCCGAAGGAGCATTTACAAGTTTGAATATAGTTTGTGTTGTCGCAGGGTGTGCAGAACCTGTTGAATATGTTGCAAGTGTTCCACCCAAGTCTTGATGTATATGAGGATTTCATCCAGATATAACGCTACAAAATTATTGGTGAAAGGTCGTAGGATATCGTCCATCATCCTCGTAAAAGTTGTTGGAGCATTTTTCAAACCAAAGGGCATGATCAACCATTCAAAAAGACCCTTTTTGACTTGAAGGCGGTCTTCCATACATTTGTTTGTTCTATTGGGACAAGATGGTAGCCATAATTTAGATCAATCTTACTGAAGTATTTGGCCCCCATGAGATAATAAAGGAGGTCGTTGATTCAGGGAATCGGGTATTGGTTTCAGACTTTGATACTATTCAGGGCCCAGTAATCAATGTAGAGTTGCAAGGTCCCATCTTTATTCTGCACTAGCACGATTGGGCTCCTACAAGGCAATGAGTTGGGGTGTATGTGTCCCTTGTGGAGCAGTTCTTGGATCTGCCTCTTGATAACCTTGTTTTCTGACAGAGAGCAGTGATGGACTGGCCCATTGGGTATAAGCAGTGCGCCTGGGGTCAGATCGATGGAATATTTGACCTGGCAGTGCAATGGTACACTCGTAGGAGAGGATAATATATCTGAGTATTCTTCCACGACCTTATCCACTTGCTCCTATTGTGTGGATAGATTGGTCGCTAAGGCCCTAGATGTGGCTGGAATCTTTCACTCACTCTGAGAGAAAATCACGAAGAAGACAAATTTCCTGGTCTGAGAGATGACCTTCCTGCATTGCTTGGAAAAGATCAAGGAAATAACACTAGGAGGGACTGCCTTGGGTATCCTGTACAATTTTATGTTCAAATTAATAATAACACTATGAGGCTTAGACTCATATACAACATGACATTTCCATAAATAAGGTTGGCCCAAAAGAAAATTACAAACTTCGAGATGAGAAACATCACACAATAACTTGTCTTTGAAGGGGTTGATGTCATATAATAGTTGGCACTGTTGGATGATGTGGAGATCGCTTCCTTGGTGGAGCCATCCAATGGTGTAGGTTTGTGGGTGCGGCATTTTTGACAAGGCCAACTGCTTGACGACCTCTGCTAAGATGAGGTTCTTCTAGCTACCACTATCAACAATGAAGTGCAGCAGGGTTCCTTTTACCCACATCTGTGAATGGAAGAGGTGCTCGCCTTCTTCTGGCTCGTCTAGTTCACCAGGCTAGAGCTTGGTGGTAGAAACGGTGGCACCAGGTTCCACATCAATGATCCATCATCCCCTTTTTGGTTTTGACCCAGAGTTAGAACATGCATCTAATTCAGAGGCTTTCACTTCAGCCACCAACAACTGCTTTGAGCAATAGTCAACAATGTTATGCCAAGGGATCTTATGGAAGTCGCACCACTTCCCGATATCTTTCTTTGTCTATTCGGTGTCCTTCTTTTCTTGTGGCTTGTACTGGTTGTCCTGATACTTTCCATATTTGCTCTTTCCTTTGTTCTGTGGGTTGGGGCTGCCCCTTCCTGGATTTTTTCTGTGACGGGTTCCCAGGCCCAAATTGTCACATCTTTTGTTTGAGCTTCTACTCGATTTTGATGGCATATTGGTAGGTCGTGCCCAAGGAGGGAGATGTCCAGAAATTCCATTTCGGTATGGATTTATCTATGCAAAGCACCGCGATACTTGAGCACACATGTCGTCTAAATCTTTGATACCCAAATTGGTGCACAAGGTACATAAGATATGTGTGAACTCTGGCACTACTTGGTCTCTTTCTTGCTGCAGTGTGGACCATTTGGTATACAAGTCATCGTAACTTCCGATAGGGTAGTATTGTTCCTTAATAGCATCCTTGAAGGATTCCCATGTGGTCATGACTATAATTAATGAGATTTCCTATATTCCTTTTTATCACAGAAATTTTCCCACCAATCTTTGACATGGGGAACGACTTTGATGAATGAAAAAGTAATATTTTCTCTATATGAAAAGTTATGGATAGAAAAATACCCTTCTAGTAGATTCAACCACTTTTCTACAACATCTACTTCTATATGACCTTGAAATATAGGAATATCAAAGTTGATTTGTACCTTGAAGGGGACGGTGCCTCCGCTCAAGGAAGATGTGTCGCTTGTTGGTAGCCACTGAACGATTTGCGTGAAACTATCCATCATCTCATTCCTCTATTGCATGAGGGATTCCTCAAGCAACATTTTGAAAGGATCTCATGTACTGTCATATTTCTTTTCTCCTACCATGAGAAGTCGCTTGGGCATGCAAGATATTTTGTCTTCAAGAGAAACAATCTCGAGACAAAATTCTTTGTACCCTGACCCCATTGGGGACATGAATTAAGGCGAAAAGGATAAGACCGCTCTGATACCAATGATATAGATTTTATTAGCAAAACGAAATGAATACATATTATTAAAATATGCTTAACACAGGATATCTCGTAACTTTTGCATACAATCTTTGTTTTAGACGCAGGATAGCCCATTGGAAAGGTATCGTCGAGGATATTAATTTTGGGGGCTCAATCAAAGCCTTTGAAAATCATTAAGAATATCGATCTCGAAAAACCTTCATTTAGGCCCTCAAAATGGCCCCAAAAGTTAAAAACTACTAAAAATAGTAAATTGACAAAATTGCCAGAAAATTGTTTTGAGTGAGTTGGAAAAGGTGGGTGGCCACTAATATCCATATGGGGATGTGAAATATTCATTCTTTTTTCAACAGAACAAAGAGTCACCCTTGGACAAAGCACATATTTTTGTTTGTTCTTCAAGCATTGGAATCTAGTATGACCTTAGGAAGTTGTTATCGCTACATAGAGTTGTGTTCTCCTCCATTTAGTTACTCTTCCAAACAAATGGAGAGTTTGTGTTGCCTCCTGCATCATGAACTTATGTCAATGTCATGCTGCCTGAGTCTGATCATCTTTTGTGCTTTTCTCCAAGGGAAGTTTCACTCAACCTAAGTCGTCCCTTCCATAGTTTTTCTCGTGACCTTCATGAGTCAAGCATCCCGAGAGTCCAGTCAAGTCCAGATTCAAAATCGAAGAAGTTCTCTTCCCAATCATCGAGATCCTCATGTATTATCCCAACAACCCATCAAAGACCTCAGGTTAGTGATTTATACACTCCCATTATACTCCTACCTGAGTTTTGAAGATCTTGAAATTGTTGCTCAAGCTATGAATACCTCATCTCTAGCCATCGGGCATCACTAGCTTCTTAAAGATGGATATTATACTTGTATATCTTTGACCAATTTTGAGATGTAGTTCCATTGTGTATCTCTCATGGCTACACTTTGTATAGTTATATGACATGGATCTGTAGTGTATTTGATTGGAATCCATGATTTAGTTCATCCCGAGCATGGGTATGCCCGCCTCGGAGAGACAGTTGTTGTTTTGCAGATGGCACCTCCTGAACTCTGCTACCAGGCTCACTCGATTTCGTACATTGGTGAATATATTGTATTGTATTTCGGCCATCAATATATATTCTAACCTCACACATTAGGGGGCATCTGTTATAGCGCTAAAGTTCCCTACCCATGCATATATGGCCTTGGCCCTCTTACTTGCATATTTTTCCAAAGAACTACTGAGAAGTTCTTCTTAAAAAACAATATTTTAGAAGTTGTACGTGGCCTACACCATTACAGCCTGCGTACATATTCTTGTTGCACCACTACAACTCGTGTACATACGCTTGTTGGACCATTATAGCCCGTGTATTCTTGAAAAAATTGCAAAAATTAAAAAGTTGCAAGGAATTCATTGAAATTCATGGGATATTGGAAGTTTCCCAACTAATCCACCTGCTATATCCCATCACCCAACCGAATAACCATCCTTTTATCATACAAAAGGAGGTGTTGGGGTCTCATTTCAAATCCAAGCATAAGAACAGTGAAACTCTACCCAATTTCACTTCCCCTCCTTTATGGTATCCAATATGGGTGCATAAATACTGCAAAAATTCCTGATGAATTTCCTGTAAAAACTCACCAACCCATGAAAACTCCTTACTTTAAACACGCTTCTTGGAGAAGGCCATTCTCTTATTTCCCTCACCTTTTTCTGGATCCATCTTAAATTCATTTGAAGATATAATGAACCTTAAATACACAAGTTATGTTTTCATAAAAGAACATTTCTTCAAATTCACCAACAACTTCTTCTTTTGTAACCTCCTCAACACCATGTTCAAGTGTCTTAAATGATCATTTTCATTCTTACTAAAAACTAGAATATCATCTAAATAAACAATAACAAAATTACCAATAAAATCTTTGAGTACTTCATTCATTAATCTCATGGACGTACTTGGCTCATTCGTTAATCCAAACATCATAACAAGCCACTCATAGAATCCTTCATTTGTTTTGAATGTTGTTATCCATTCATCTCCCTCTCTCATCCTTATCTGATGGTAACCACTCTTCAAGTCTATTTTGGAAAAATAACTAGCTCCACTCAAGAAATCCATTAAATCATCCATTCTGGGTAAATGAAATCTATACTTGATGTTAATCTTGTTGATGGCTCTAGAATATGTGCACATTCTCCAACCTACATCCTTCTTCGAACTCAACATAGATGGTATAGCACACGGGCTCAAACTTTCCCTGATCAAACCTTTATCCAACAACTCTTGGACTTGATTCTTGACCTATTCATTCTCTTGAGGGGTTAATCTATATGCTACTTTGTTTGGAAAATTTTCTCCCGGAATAAGGTCAATATGGTGATTGATACTCTTGATGGGCGGTAAAGTGTGAGGTAACTCATCCACCACAATATCAACAAACTCATCCAATAACTTCTAAACTTTTACAGGAAAATCATTCATAGAAGTGCTTGTGAGAATGACTCTCAGCTTACCTAAAACAACAAG
>ML822373.1:225165-249119 GCA_009831015.1 Picea engelmannii
GGCCAAGTACACATCCCCTCCTTCTTCCTTGGAGGTATTTTCTTCTGTAGAAGAAGATTCTTCAGATCCCTTCTTTTTCTCAACTTTGGATCTACACTACTTCTTGTAGTGCCCTTCTTTTCCACACCTCCAACATACCCTTCATAACTTTCCAGGAGATTTAGATCTACCCTTAGACTTAGATCTCCCACTTGAGAAATTAGATTTATTTCTTTCCTGGGAACATCCTCTTGAAAATAATGCGTCTGTGCTATGTCCTTCCATATTCTTTCGTCTCATCTCCTCTGACAACAAGGATGAGACCACTTCTTCAAACTTCAAAGAAGTTGTATTACTACCTATGGCCACAACCAGACTATCCCACGAGTATGGTAAAGAACACAACAAACTGATACATTTATCTTCATCTAAAATTTTAATATCAACAGATACTAACTGACTTACCACAGTATTGAAGGCGTTCAAATGCTCTGCCACCAAGTCTCCATCTCTCATCCTCAAGTTATACAGCTTCTTCCTTAGGAATAGTTTATTTACCAGGGACTTAGACTGATACAACTTCCCCAACTTTTCCCATAAATCTTTGGTTGTAGCTTCCTCTGACACATTCAGTAATACTGAATTAGAGAGACACAGTCAAATTGTGCTCTTTGCCTTCCGATCCGTCTTTTTTCAGTCATCTACAGAAGTTCCTGTAGGTGTCGTACCTGGATCTACCGCGATCCATTGATCTCTGTCCACCAAAAGATCTTCCATCTTGAGCTTCCACAGCTCAAATATTTTCCCATTAAACTTCTTGATCTCCATCTTCGAATTGTTTGCCATTTATTTTCACCTGAAAAACAATATCACAGATCTCCCACTGTAACAAGGCTTATCACAGTCCCGAGCCAAACCCTTGACAACAAAGGCGTCCCCCTGAAGAAAATAAAGCTCTGATACCAAATGTAAATTATAACCTTGTACAATATCTATTGCAAACTGATATTCATAAAAGAACAGAAAAGATACAATGGCAAATACAAACATTACACAGATAGTTTTCACCTGGAAACCCAAACCAGGAAAAACCAGCATATATTGTATTCATACATTGTGTTACATTGTTTACAATACAATATACATATAGGATCCAGCGGCATCCAAAACCCTAACCCAATGACCTGGATTAGTCCAAAACCCTAATTCCTTAGACGGAAATAGAAAACCATCGACAAAAAACCATGTGCCGAAAAACCACCTAATATCATGTGGTCCCGGTAATATGTCGTCCCGGAAATATGTCGTCCCGGTGGAAATATGTCGTCCCGAAAAAAAAAAAATGGGGGCATTGCCCCTGCACCCCCCCTCTAACCCCCCTACACGCCCGACGCAGACGCTCAGACACTACTACTCGTGCAAAGAATATAACACATATCCAACAGAGACCTGATGTGGCATGACACCTCATAACTTGGTTGGACGCCAAGCTAACATGGAACAATGACGTGGAATATGACCTAGAAGTTTTGTATGGATTAGCGGATGTGGAATGACACATGGATGAAGATGTCATCATGTCCTCTATGCCTTTGACTAAATTATGTGTCAAAACCTTAATTATCCAAGAAATGTGGCATGGTATCAATCGTTTCATGTGTACCAACCAAATCTTGACCCATGGATCTATGTGGAAATACATGTCACCACAAAGGTACCAAGGTGTTGACATGAAGTTTTAAGAACAAAGGTGGAGGGTGAAAAGATAGGAAAAGCACGCCCGAACATTGATTTCTAATCATGAGTTGTCATAGGGTTTTGGTATAAGAGAATATGGTTTTTAGCCCTAAATTCTATGTATAAATATGTAATGGGTTGGAATAATGGAGTTCATGAAGAGAGTGAGAGAATAGACTGATAATGAGAGAGAGTCTATGTTTGAAGGTTTAGGGAAGGTTTTGTAGAGAGAGGCTTGCACTGTAGAGTGGCTAGGAAATATGGGGAAATACATCATGATGTATCTATTGTAAGCGTAGTGTGCAAGCCTGATATTATTGCAAAAAGAATAATAAAGAATATAGTGGTTGTGGAGGTAGCCTGAAGTTTGGGTGAACCACATTAAACTCTATGTTTGAATGTCTTTTTTTGTGATTGTTCGTATAACTAGATATAGACTTGTGTAGTAGATAATTGATGTGCAGTAAAAATTAATGTTGCAGTGAATAGTTTATGTTGCAATTTGTGTCACAATGATGTTGCATAATTGAAGTGTACTAATTAATCAAGGGAAAGATATAAAAAATACTACACATGGGGTAGGTAAGTAAGAATGACCATGATGATATCCTCCCATCCTCTCATCCCTGTAGAAACTTGGTTCCTACAGCCCCAATAGATGCATGGGGTGAGACTTCACTTACATGCAAGTGATGCTGAAAAGGATGGTGTCTACAGGGTTTGTTGGTAGAGTAAATTGAACCTAGGGTCTTACAACCGCACACCAACAAATGGTTTCATTGCCAGGACCCAGAATCTGTGATTGAGCTAATTTTTTGGAGGTTGAATAAGAAAGAGATCATCGAATGGATAGAAAGGAAGGAACGAGAATTTTCTTAGAAAGATAATAGAAACCCTCGGATGAGAGATGAGCAATAGATGCAAAGGTATGTGTACACAGAGTTGCATGAGATTTTCTTTGGTGAATTTCCTATCTTAACTGAGTGGATAGAAATATTAGTGGAGAATACTGGAAGGTATCGAACTACAGCACCGAGGAACTGGAATCCTTAGTTGGTAAGACAGTTGAATTTTGTTAGTAATAAGACTTCTCGTGCAATTGATTTCTAGTTGAACAATATATTGGGAGGTTATATTATGGAATTTGCAATAGATTGTACAAAATAATACACTGTTGTAGAGAAGGATTTATTTAAAGGACCGTGCAGAAGGTTTATGAAATAATTGGGTACATGGATAAAGATGTTGTTGTGCGATAAGTGTGTGATGACAATGGAATCTGATTGTTAAGGGGATTCATGCACACAAGGGAATTGGGGGATGACCATAGGATAGTATAAAGGTAGGAAATAATGAAGAAACAAATGAAGAAGTAAGGGAGGGACCGAGGATGCAGAGAAACAAATAAGGTGTATTCAAAGAGGAAGACAAGTTTGGAGTACTGTGTAGTGGAATAAGGTACAACAGGCTAAAGACTTGGGTTGAGAAAGGAGAGTCGCACAGTGACCTTGAGGGGAGAGAACCATGCGTAATATTCCACATCATATAAATAGTGTACATAGAAGGAGAGGAAGAGAATTCTCAATTCAATCCTATAATAGAAGAGTCATTAAGTCCTA
Organism: Picea engelmannii; assembly: GCA_009831015.1. Lineage (NCBI taxonomy): Eukaryota > Viridiplantae > Streptophyta > Pinopsida > Pinales > Pinaceae > Picea > Picea engelmannii. The sequence goes on from ML822373.1 coordinate 228,501, forward strand.
CTTAGACTGGATCCTGTGTTGATTCCACAACCCTATGTACGTCGCCTAGATCATAAGTAACATTTGAGGATTTTTCAAATACACTTATATTTAGAAAGGGAAGATAGAGTAGTAGTATCTAGATCAGTGTAAGCAGTGCGTCGAGTCAGAGTCAACCAACATCGTTGAGGGGAGGTACAAAACAAAACACTATGGCAGGGTTAGACAACACAGTAAGACTACCTGAGTTACAGGGAGTTGGGTTGGAGGACCCAAAACAACATCTATTCCTATGTGAGACAATTTGGGCTATGAAGAATTTCCAAGATGAGGTTGTAAATATTTCACAGCTGGAAACAAATTTTAGAGGTTTCGCATTAGTCTTGTATATGAAACTACAAAGTACCACACCTATAGGACAAGCAAGGACGTTAGTAGAAATTAGACAAGCATTGTTGAAAGAGTTCAAGGATCCAAAGTATGAATCGCGGTACATTACAGAGTTGAAGGAAATCAAACAAGTACATAATGAGTTAGTTTGGTACTATGATCAATGATTTAAGGATTTGATGGGGATATTGACATTCCAGATCCCTAATCAAAAACACCAAGAATGGTTTATTGTAACACTACTACCACACATTTATTGGTCCTTGATTCAATAAAAGGTTGTGTCACATCATGAAGCTTTGGATATTGCAATGAATATGGAAGCATATCCTATAGGATATGGTGGAGGGATGGCACAATTCTAGATGCAGTTAGCTGCCCTAAAAATTCAATTGGCGGAGATTACAAAATGGAAGGAGAAGTAGGAACAAGTCTGGTGTATCAAGTGTAGGACTAAAGGCCATCATAAGGATGAATGCCCATCATTTGTGCAGTATTCGATGACTGGAGCACCGAATCCATTACTATGGGGCATACTTCGAAATATGTAATAAATGGGGATATCAACTGATTGAGTCTTCATTAATGTAGAAATACCAGAGTATGTCAAGGAACTTATTTCGTAACTTTTGCATGTTAGTAGGGCACAAAGAGAAGTATTGTCACGCATTCGATTTGATGAGAGAATGCACCTCAAATATATATAGAATTTAGGAGGAAAATGGTGTGACAGAAGGAGGTGGTCCATAGTATAACAATCATAGAGGCCTTAATCCAGTAAATCGAGGAGGATTTGGTAGAGGTTGAGGCAGAGGAAATTTCGGAAGAGGAGGTAGAGGGACAATAATATGTTACAATTGTAATCAACCAGGACACTTAGCTTGGGACTGCTTGAATTCATGTACAACCTACATATATTGTAGAGCACTATATCATGCAATATAATAATGTCCTCAACTACTTGTGAAGTGGCAGGAAAGAGGGAATCAGAACCAGAACCCAAATTAGAATGTACAAAATATATAAGTTGATAAACGAAATAAAGGACCTATAATAGCAGTTGTTATGCGTAAAGGAGATAGAGCATGGATTGATGCGACGAATGGAGGGAAGCAGGTTGAGAAATGGGTGAGGAAATTAGCAGGACCTATGCCAACATTTTACCCTCAACAAGGAAATGAGACATATTAGAGGGAAGGAAAATAGATACTAGGACTAGTTTTGTCACATCAACATCATATGTGCCTTCAGTCTGTGATCGTACTATACCAAAAAATCCACTTGAGAAGGTAAGTACTCTAAGATATTTTATGAGAAGTTTCTTAGAATTGATGAAAGATGAAACTACACTGAATGAATTATTTGAAATGATTGATCATTATGCAGAAGAAAGGGAATTTTCTACTGCACAGAGGGTAGTGAATAAGGTACTACATAAAAAGAGGACCAACAGAGAATTCATATTAAGTGAAAATATTGGGCAATATGATGTGGATAATGTTGTTTTAGACTTTGATTTTGTTGTATACATATTACCAAAGCAAACATGGGAAATTATGGGGAAACCCAATTTGATTTGGTCTCCTGTCCAGTTAAGATTGGAAAAACGACACAAGATAGCCTCGATTGTTCAATTGACAAGAGTACCTGTAAATATAGATGGTGCGCATAGTGTAGCATATTTCAAATTCATCAAGATCATGGTGTCCCTGTTGGTCAATTGATAGGAGTACCTAGAAATATAGATGGCATGCGTAGTGTAGCAAATTTCAAAGTCATCGAGATCGTGAATGATAGTCATCCATACCCAACTCTAATGGGGTTACAATGGGCCTTTGATAATCAGGTGATCATTAATATGAAAAAGAGGGAAATGATATTTTATTTAGGAGACTTGAAGGTTACTACACCAATGGATCTGATAGAAAGAAAGAGGTATATCAAACCAGCTAGAGGGAACGAAATTGACAACTTGTATAATATGACTGCGCGAATGAATTATTATGTTAACCCCACTACAGATGGTGCACTTAGTTGGAAAATTATTAGCTCGTGTGTGTCAAATTCAAAGGAAGGTATGGAACATTGGCATCATAGGATGCATGAAGTATCAACTAGACGTTGTGCACACATAACTTGATCATTGAGCTGGATTGGAATGGATTTATGTGATCCACCCAAATATGATGGTTTGAATGGCATCAAATATTTTGTACATGCGTTTGAGTTTCATGTACCTGAACAACAAAGATTGTTGGCATTATATGTTGTCTTGAAGGACACTTCAGCCATATGGTGGGCTGCACACAAAGAGGAAATGGAAGATTGGTCATAGTGTAGAAGACTAATGCAAGTAAGACTTGGTACCAAGGTGGAGTATAATGTGCAGAACTATATAGGGGTAAGTGAACCAACAAATCATATTGTGCAGTGTAGAAACATATGGGGATCGATACCAAAAAAGGAATGATGCACAAGTTTATACATACACTGGATACAATTCCTAATAATTAGTACCTGAAGTTGGAAATGCACAGAGAAACAACAAACTAGGATGAGTTGAATCATAGGTTCAAGGTAACATTTAGTTTTGAACATAAATATCCATTAGTGGATGCAGCTTTACCTATCATTCGAACCAAGATATTTTCAGAAGAAGGGCCAATGGAGGTGGTACCTATGTGTAGTGTGCATAAAGATTCTATGAGTGTCCATAAATTACTGGAATGTTATAATTTTGCTAAATAAGAAAACGATGAGGAAGATCCAAGGAATATAAAAGTACCTGAGACTGAGGGGGAACAAACAATATAAGGTCCATATCTTGATACTAATGCATATACACAGCCGCTAAAGACAAAGTAAGTAAATATTGGGACAAAGGAAAACCCAAAGTTCATGCATATAGGTGATTATTGGAATGATGAAATCGTGGAGAAGACAGTAGATTTATTGCATGAGTATCAGGATCTATTCCCAATTACATTCTCGTAGATGAAGGGGATATTTGGGGAATTAATCAAAATGAAGATCCAATTAAAACCATATGCTAAGTCAGTGCGACAAATACCCTACAGGTTAAATCCGAAGTATAAAGAGAAGGTGAAAGTAGATATAGACTGGATATTGGAAGAAGGGATTATTGAACCAATGGTGGAATCATAATGGATAAGTCCAATGGTGGTACACGAGGAATCGGGATTTGTGTAGACCTAAGGAAGCTAAATGATGCATGTCTACATGATCAATTTCCAACATCGTTTACAAATGAAGTGCTAGAGAATGTAGGATGTAAGGAGACCTATTATTTCACAAATGGCTTCTTAGGATATCACCAGATAAGGATTGCACAAGAAGAAAAGTATGCGTCTACTTTTTCAATGGCGTGGAGAAGTTATCAGTACACAGTGATGCCCTTTGGACTGAAGAATGCACCTGTAGTTTTTTCAAGAGTTGTCGTTGCATCTTTTAAGAAATTTATTCATAATTTCCTTGAAGTATACTTAAATGATTGGACTATGTTTATTCTATTGAAAAATCACATAGAATTACTCAGGATAATGTTGGATAGGTGTAGACAATGTCGTATTTCACTGAACTTGAAGAAATGTATTTTATGCGTGCCTTTTGGAATTTTGTTGGGCCATGCGGTATGTAAGAAGGTATTATTAGTGGATCATACCAAGTTTGCAGTGATTTTAGATTTACAACCACCCACATTAGTCAGACAATTGACAGAAACCGAGGTCATACAGGGTATTACAAGAAGTTCATTAAGGGTTATGTGCAGATTACAACACCCATGGAGAAGTTGTTGAAGAAAGAAGCTAAGTTTCAATGGAATGGGGATTGTTATAAGGGTTTGGTTACATTGAAGCACAAATTAGTGATAGCGTTGATTTTGATCTTCCCATATTGGAAGGATTTCATGTTCATGTGGATGTGTCATCCATAGTTTTCTATGCAGTACTATCTCAACCATGGGAAGGAGACATAGACCACCCAATTTCTTTTGCAAGCAGGAAGTTGTCAATAGTCGAAAAGAATTACACTACCACAGAATGAGAAAGATTAGCAATGGTATATGCACTACGAAAGTTTAGACATTACTTGTTGGTTTCTCACTATAAGATGTAAACATACCATTCTACACTAAGATACTTAGTGAAAAATCCAGTGTTGGGGGGGAGAATAGGAAAATGGTTGTTGTTGTTCCAGGAATATGACTTTGAGGTTATTGTGAAACTAGGGAAGTTGAATGCAGGACCAAATCACTTGTCGTGCATACTCTTAGGAGAAGATGAAGGGAAACTAGATGATATCTTGTCGAATGCACACTTCTTTGCAGTTAAAATTGTGGATGAATAATTCACAGACATTGTGCAGTTTCTACATACATGAATGGCCCCGCTAGACATGATAGTGGCACAAAAGAAATAGTTATTGGTTAAAGCATCATACTATCAGATAATTGCAGGGAACTTATACAAGTTAGGTGTAGATGGAATATTGAGACGATGTGTGTTAGAGCATGAAAGACGATTTATATTCTTAGAATCGCATGAAGGAATTGTAGGAGGACATTATGCAAGTAAAGCAACAATGAAGAACATTTTGTGTGTAGAGCTCTGGTGTACCACACTTCATAAGGACGCTAAAGAATATTATCAGGCATGCGATGTTTTTCAAAGGGTGGGAAAGCCATCCAGAAGGGATGAGATGCCTTTACACCCATAGGTTATGTTGCAGACATTTGATAAATGGGAAATAGACTGTGTTGGACTGATCAACCCACCAGTGAGAAGATCAAGATATAAGTATATAATAACTGTGACAGAGTATTTGACGAGATGGGAAGAAGTAGTACCATTCATAGATTACACCATAAATATTGTTGCGAGGTTTCTATTTGAGAATGTAGTTACACGATTTATGTGCCCACTCATTTTACTCAGTGATCAAGGAACACACTTCCTAGGTAGGACGATTGCAACATTGACTGAGGAGTTTCAAATTCATCATCAAAAGAGTACATTGTATCACCCTCGGGCCAATGGCACAATCGAAGCATTTAACAAAATTATGGAGAATGCTCTAACAAAAATCTGCAATGTAGGAAGAGATGATTGAGACTTAAGGATTCCTGCAGTATTATGGGCAAGAAAAAAGTTAACAAGAAAAAAAACTTTTGGGTTGTTATATGGGAAAGAAGTAGTTATGTCGATGGAGTTTATTGTGTCTAGCCTGTGCATTGCAGGGATTACTAATGTTTTGGACTTTGGTGTAGTAGAGGAGAGATTGTCACAGTTGGTACAACTTAAGTAAAATGATTTGTCCCAGGGCTCTACCAGCAAGTTCAGAAGGCAAGGGAAAAGGCATGGCATGATAGACATATTAAACATAAAAAGTTTCAAGTGGGGGACTTAGTATTACTATATGAAAATAAGTTCATGCAGCATCCAAGAATTTTTTGAATGCATTGGTTAGTAACATATTTGATTCATCATGTGGTAGAGGCAGGTGTTGCGACATTGGAAACACTAAATGGAGAAGTCCTGAGAGGAATGGTGAATGGAAGTTGGTTGAAAATTTATAGGGACAGTCGACCTAGCATGCACTAGTATGACCTGCGTGAGAAAATTTGTATTATAGTAGGAAAAAAACACAAATAAATAAAAAATGGAAAAAAGAGAAAAGAAAAATTAAGGAAAAATAGGAAAAAAATGAACTTACAATGAGCGTAAGGGTGCAGAAAAAGTGAGTGTTGTGCAAATAAAAAAAATAAAGCAGAAACATTTAGGTGTGCATAGAAGTAATAAGTGGAACATGAATGTGATGGTTGTTAAAGTAATTAAAAGGGCATGAACGATGGTTAAAGAGTGTTAATGACAATTCATAAAGATGATGCATAGCCATAAATGGAAACAGCCTCTGGGGATCGTGACAGACTGGTAGTATGAGGTACAAATCCAACGGAAGATATGGTAATAAAGTAGCATTAAATAAAGAATTAATTACATTACTGATGGATCAGATAGTTAATTCAGGTGTGAAGGGACATGGTGATGCAGGAGCATCGCCAGCAAAGCACAAGCGTGGAGGATAGTTGGGAGCACTAGTGCACATTTTGAAACAATTTGAATTTTAAACTGATCAATGTATTAATGTGATATCTGACAGAACTTTTTGAGTTATAAATGTCTTTAAATGTTTGAAGGCTGAGCCATCATGGAAGATGATGGGGGAATGTATTTTTTTTATGGATCGGATCGCAATACATATTTGGATCTTGCGCTCTTATTTGTCTGATGCAATATTTATTGTAACAGACGTTAAGTAGTTGATAGCATTTAATTCCATTTAAGGTAGTGCAAAGTAGTTGGAGGGAATGTTCGAAGAGTGCCTCTTTGTATAAATCTTTTTAACATTTCCCAGTAAGGGTTGTTGTCAAGTTTGGTTGTTAGTTGTTAATTGTTGTTGATAGTTGTTGTAGTGGGTGAATCTCATGTGTAGATCGCCATTGTAAGATAAGAGTAGAGAAATGCAGAGAAACATTGTGTGAATGTATGTAAGTTTCAGTTGGATGAATATAACAGAAGAACATTGTCCCAAATGTGTGTATGGGTATATGTTTATTTGAATGAATGGTAGAGTTTCTATTGTTTTTCTCAATTCTATGTTATTTCTATTCTTGAATCCATGACTGCATTTGCTTTGTTGAATGTATGAGTCATTGTGAGGAGCAGATAAGTTTCAATGGTTTCTTTTCATTGAGCGAGTGCAAGGTGTGCATAGCATCCGCAAGGAGTGCGTGACCAAGTATGTTTCGACTCAAAATCTCAGGAGTGCATCGATGTCTGCAAGGAGTGCATAATAGATTTATCAGACTCAAAATCTCAGGAAGGATAGCGTGATATAGTCATGAGGGATAGAAGCAGTTGGAGAACAGTCGCAAGGAGTGAAATCATTCACAAAGGAGTGAGTGTGGATGAAATTTTGTTGCAAGGTGTGCACATGCCAGGAATTCGACTAAGGGTCGAAGAGATTATTCAAAGGAAATATCAGGAGGGAGAGAGGCAAAAATATTCAAGGTAAGGAGTCCTTGAATTTATTTTCAAAGCCAGTAAGTGCAAGATTTATTCTCAGAAGGAGAAGAACAACTCTGGACAGTTGTATCTGGTAGAGCTATACAGAGGATAACTGGGAAGAATTTCAATACTTCAGATTTTGGCAAGTTGGAAACTTGGAAAAAGAAAAGTCGTGAGGTCTGAAGTTGCGATTCAATCCCGACCATTGATCGTAGGAGAGTACATGGCGATGGATTGAAGAATTTAGAAATTGGGAGATTGGAGGTTGTGACTGAAGAGCCTATAGTTTCGTAGGGTCGCGAAGTCCGAACCATTGTTGGGCCAACGAATTTGTGGAGACACGTGGCATGATTTTGGAGACTTGGAGCTGAGAGCTTCAGGAAGGAGTGAAGAAGTGATTTGGGATATCCCCGAAGTCCTAACTGTGAAGGAGGTAGACTGACGGTCACTTGCGGAAGAGCCTGTGTGTGTGGGCAAGGTAGTTTCGGGTGCCACAGGGACCCAAGGAGTCACTCCAAGTAAAACATTCAAACGATCCAAGACCGGGAGGTCAAGTAGCCCTTTGGAGGGAAGTGGGTTTGAGTTAGAGTGGTATCAAAGCAGAATCAAGAGTTTACTTCTATAGGTATAAAGATAAGCATCAACACAATGCCGCCTAGAAGATGTGTTGATCCACCTGTAGCCAATAGAGCCATGGAAAGGGAAATGAGAGAATTGTGTGCGAGGATAGATTCCATGGAAACAACACAAAAGAGAGTGTTAGATGTTGGAGATGTCAGCTAGGAGAAAATGGAAGAAGGACAAGTTGCATAAGTTGTAGTTGAGGATGTTGCGGAAGAACGCTTGTTGAGAGCAGTTGTCAAATTGGGTGCCAGAGCGAAGATTGGCATCCCTATGTATGAAGGAAATTTAGACACCGAGGAATTGCTTGAATGGATTCGAGTAATGGACAAATATTTCGACTATGAGGATGTCGAAGAGGAGAAAAAGGTAAGACATGATGTCACTAGACTAAAAGTACATGCAACATTGTGGTGGGATGAACTGCAGGCCGACAGAAGGAGCAAGGGCAAACAAAATATAAAGAGTTGGGATCGAATGGTAGCCAATCTTAAGGAGAAATTCATACCCAAGGATTACCATATAAGTCTGTTTAGGAGGATGCAAAACCTGAAACAGAGAGGATTGACTTTGAAGGAGTACACAGAAGAGTTTTATAAGCTAAACATTAGAGCTGGACAGAGAGAAAGAGATGAAGAGAAAGTTGCCAGATACATTAATGTCCTGAGATACAAGATTCAAGATGAAATCAGTATGGTGACAGTCAGGACTATAGAAGATGCATACCAAATGGCGTTGAAGGCAGAAGAGAATTTGGCTAGAAAGAAGAGTCAGCAGAACAGGGATCAATGCTCAAACAGAGGCAAGGGATTTGCCCAAGATAAGGCACAAAATCCCAAGGATGCGGTGGAGAAACCACATAGTCACTCTAAGAGAGGAGGAAGTTCTCACGGAAGACAAAGTGGTGATAAAAGTTCTTTTCTCATAGGTAGAGGAAGAGGCAGAGGAGGAGAAGTAAGGTGTTATGCTTGTGGAAAGCTAGGACATATGTCTTGGGATTGCCCTGAGAGAAATAAAGGAGGTGAATCTCACATCTCAAAAGTGTAGAAGTGAGATGATGAGAAAGAAGGTTCATAGGAATGGAAGGTCCTTGATGATGAAGAAGGTTCTTTTGAAGCAAGAACCAGAGACTAAAAAGCCTGTGCAAAGAAACAATTTGTTCAGGATAGCTTGCAAAACGAAGGATAGAGTTTGCAAGGTAATAATTGACAGTGGGAGAACTGACAAATTAGTATCCACATAGATGGTGGAGAAGATAGAGCTAGAGACCACTGCACATCCGACACCATATAAAGTTTGATGGTTGCAGAAAGGTCATCAAGTAAGAGTTACTCAACAATGTCTGGTTAATTTTAAAATAGGAGGATATAGGGATGGGATCCTATGTGATGTGATTCCTATGGATGTATATCATGTTTTGTTGGGAAGACCTTGGCAATATGATAGGAATGTTATTCATGATGGGAGGAGAAACACATACATCTTAGAAAAAAATGGTAGGGCACACATGTTGTTGCCAATTGAGGAAAAGAAGGTGAAGGATGAAGCCAGCACGATCATACTTCTCATGAGTGGGAAGGAACTCTTGAATGAAGTAAAGAAGGAACATGAGATACAGTTTGTTGTAGTGAGAAAACGAAGGGTTATCCTTGCTAGTACTTCATTGGAATATTTTCCTGAGGAAGTTCAGGAGCTACTAGAGAAATTTGTTGATATTGTAGTGGATGAGTTTCCAAACTCATTTCCACCTATCAGGAGCATCAGTCATCACATTGACTTTATACCACAAGAAAGATTGCCGAACAAAGCAGCATACAGATTGATGCCTCAAGAGAATGAGGAAGTGAAGAGACATGTTCAAGATCTGTTAGACAAGGGATTGGTCAGAGAAAGTTTGAGTCCATGTGCAGTACCAACTGTATTAAGCCCGAAGAAGGATGGAGGATGGAGAATGTGTACGGACTCGAGATCCATAAACAAGATCACCATCAGATACAGGTTTCCATTACCAAGGATGGATGACTTGATGGATTGCCTAAGTGGAGGCAACTATTTTTCAAAAATAGATTTGAAAAGTGGATATCACCAGATCAAGATGAGAGAAGGTGATGAGTGGAAAACAACATTCAAGACGAATGAGAGGTTATTTGAATGGCTTGTTATGCCATTTGGCTTAACGAATGCCTCGAGTACTTTTATGAGACTGATGAAGTATTTCATTGGTAAGTTTGTGATTGTGTATCTAGATGATATACCGGTGTTTATCAAGAGTAAGGAAGAATACTTGAGACATTTAGCATTGGTGATGAAGAGGCCGCAACAAGAGAATCTGTTAATTAATTTGAAAAATTCATCTTTCATGCAGACAGAGCTCATATATTTGGGTTTTGTTATTTCTTCAAATGAGTTGAAGATGGATCCCGAAAAGGTGAAAGTGATCAAAGAATGGACATCACCGAATAATATCTTTGAGGTAAGAAGTTTCCATGGGTTAGCAAATTTTTATCGGAAGTTCATCAGGAATTTTAGTGGGTTTAGTGCTCAGATGATGGATACAGTGAAGAAATGACACAAGTCTTTCAAATGGACAGAAGAGGTTGAGAGAAGCTTCAACATATTGAAGGAGAAGATAATTGAATGACCGATTCTAGTTCTGTCGGATTTTGGAAAGACGTTTCATGTAAAATGTGATGCAAGTGGAGTTTCCATTGGAGCAGTATTAAGCTAGGACAACATACCTGTTGCATATTTCAGTGAGAAGTTGAATGAAGCTAAACAAAATTACTCCACATACGACAAAGCGTTTTATGCCATAATCCAAGCATTGAAGAAATGGAGACATTATCTCGTACCAAAGGAGTTTGTTTTGTATAGTGACAATCACGCTTTGCAATTCATAACCAGACAGGAGAAATTAAACCAGAAACATGCTAAGTGGATAGAGTTTATGCAAAATTTCACTTTTGTCATTAAACATATTTCTAGAAATGATAACAAAGTTGTTGATGCATTGAGCATGAGGATTTTAATTCTACAGGAATTTCAAGTCAATACCTTGGGGTTTGATCACCTTAAGGAGATGTATCACAGTGATCCAGATTTTGGAGAAGCATATGAAGCACGTGTGAATCTTGTGCTTAGAGACAGAAGCTTGTGGGCCAAATATTTGATTCACGATATGTTGTTGTTCAAGGGATGCCAGTTGTGTATACCAAGATGCTCGATGAGAGATAATTTGTTGAAGGAAAAGCATAGCGGAGGAAAAGCATAGTGGAGGTATAGATGAACACTTCGGCCATGACAAAAACTTTGCCCAATTGAAGGGGTCATATTATTGGCCAGGTATGAGATCAGAGGTGAAGATATTCATGAACAATTGAAATATTTGTCATTATTCCAAGGGGAAGAAACAAAACACTGAATTGTATCAACCATTGTCTATTCCAGAGAGGCCTTGGGATACCATAAGCATGGATTTTGTGTTGGGATTGCCAAGGACACAAAGAGGGAGTGATTCCATACTTATGGTGGTGGACATATTTTCGAAGATGGCACATTTTTTCAAAGAGATTGTGAGACTCCATGGATTGCCTAGGAGTATAGTTTCATACATGGATACCAAATTTGTTGGTCATTTCTGGAGGACGTTGTGGAAAATTTTGTGGGCAAAGCTAGGTTTTAGTTCTACATATCATCCACAAATGGATGGAAAAATCGAAGTGGTGAATAGAAGCCTAGGAGATTTGTTGAGGAGTTTGTTCATTGAATGCCATGGTCAATGGGATCAGATTCTAGCACAACCCAAGTTTTCATATAATGACTCAGTGAACAGGAGCACTAAGAAAATTCAATTTCAAATAGTGTATGGAATGAATCCGAGAGGAGTTTCAGAGTTAAGGGATTTGAAGCAAAGTGATTTTAGAATCACGGGAGTAGAAGAATTCGTTGCAGAGATGCATGAACTTCACAATTAGATCAAGGAGCATTTGGGGAAGACCAGCTGTGAATACAACTGCAAAGCTGATCAACACAGGAGAAAGCTTGAATTTGAAGTTGGATATCAAGTTCTAGCACATATAAGAAAGGAAAGATTCTTGAGAGGAACATATAACAAGCTGAAGTTGAAAAAGATAGGGCCATGTAAAATCTTGAGGATATTTGGCGAGAATGCTTATGAGTTAGAGCTGCCAGAAGATGTGGGTATATCGCCCATATTCAACATTGCAGACTTGTATCTTTACAGGGAAGGTGAAGCTGAAACATCCGAAGATCAAAGAAAGATTCAGTGGGAGAAACAGATCCTTGTAGTAGAAAAGCCACAGATGGAAAAGATCATAGATCAGCGAGTTGGTAAGACCAGAGGGAAGACATATTTTGAATACTTGGTGAAATGGAAGGGATGACTAGCAGAAGATGTCATCTAGGTTAATGAAGCAGAGATCCAGAAGCATGGAAGATCGGTGCAAGAGCTCATGGACAGGAGTCCATGAATTTTTCAGCCAATGGAGTATGATGCAAGAGCATCGCCAACAAAGCATAAGTGTCGAGGACAGTTGGGTGCACTAGCACACATTTTGAAACAATTTGAATTTCAAACTGTTCAATGTATTAATGTGATATCTGACAGGAATTTTTGAGTTATAAATGTCTTTAAATGTTTGATGGTTGATCCATCACGGAAGATGATGGGGTAATGTATTTTTTTTTATGGATCGGATCGCAGTACAGATTTGGAGCTTGCACTCTTATCTATCTGACACAATATTTATAGTAACAGGCGTTAAGTATTTGATAGCATTTAATTCCATTTAAGGTAGTGCAAAGTAGTTGGAGGGAATGCTCGAAGAGAGCCTCTTTGTATAAATATTTGTAATATTGCCTAGTAAGGGTTGTTGTCAAGTGTGGTTTTTAGATGTCAATTGTTGTTGACAGTTGTTGTAGTGGGTGAATCTCATGTGTATATTTCCATTGTAATCTGAGAGCCGAGAAATGAAGAGAAACATTGTGTGAATGTATGTAAGTTTCAGTTGGATGAATATAACAGAAGAACATTGTCCCAAATGTGTGTATGGGTATATGTCTATCTGAATGAATGGTAGAGTTTCTGTTATTTTTCTCAATTCTTTGTTATTTCTATTCTTGAATCCATGACTACATTTGCTTTGTTGAATGTATGATTCATTGTGAGGAGCAGATAAGTTTCAATGGTTTCTTTTCATTGAGCGAGTGCAAGGTGTGCATAGTGTCCGCAAGGAGTGCATGACCGATTATGTTCGACTCGAAAGCTCAGAAGAGATAGTGGAACTTATATGTATGAAAGGAGTGCAGAATAGATTTATCAGACTCAAAATCTCAAGAATGATAGTGTGATTCAGTCACAAGGGATAGAAGCGGTTGGAGAATAGTCACAAGGAGTGTGAAATAATTCACAGAGGAGTGAGTGTTGATAAAAGTCTATTGCGAGGTGTGCATAGGCCAAGAATTTGACTAAAGGTTGAAGAGATTTTTCAAAGGAAAATAAAGAAGGAAATCTTAGGATGGAGAGTGTCGGAAATATTAAAGGAAAGGATTCCTTGAATTTCTTTTCAAAGCCAGTAATTGCAAGATTTATTCTCAGAAAGAGAAGAACGATTCCAGACTGTTAGATCTGGTAGAGCTACACGGAAGATAATTGAGAAGTATTTCGATACTTCGGAGTTCGGCAAGTTGGAAACTTGGAGAAAGAAAAGTCGCGAGGTCTGAAGTTACAATTCAATCCCAGTCGTTGATCGCAGGAGAGTACGTGGTGACTGATTGAATAATTCATAAATCGGGAGATTGGAGGTTGTGAGTGAAGAGCCTAGAGTTTTGTAGGGTCGCGAAGTCTGAACTATTGCAGGGCCGACGAATCTGAGGAGAGGCGTGGCATGAGTTCGGAGACTCAGAGTTGAGTGCTTCGGGAAGGAGTGAAGAAGGGATTCAGGATATCCTCGAAGTCCAAACCGGCAAGGAAGTAGACCCACGACCACAGTCGTGGTCACTTGCAGAAGAGCCTGTGTGTATGGGTAAGGTAGTTTTGGGTGCCACATGGACACAAGGAGTCGCTCCGACTCAAAAATTCAAATGATCTAAGACCGAGAGGTCAAGCATCCTTTTGGAGGGAAGGAGGTTTGCATCAGAGTGGTATCAGAGCAGAATACATAGTTGACTTATGTAGGGAGAAATATAAGTGTCGGCACAATGCCATCTAGAAGACGTGTTGATCCAACTGTAGCCAACAGAGCCATGGAAAGGGAGATGAGAGAATCACGTGCGAGGTTGGATGCCATGGAAACAACACAAAGGAGAGCACTGGATGCTGGAGACATCAGCGAGGCAAAAATGGAAGAAGTATAAGTTGCAGAAGATGTAGCTAAGGATGTTGCGGAAGAATGCTTGTTGAGAGTAGTTGTCAATTTGGGTGCCAAAGAGAAGATTGGCATCCCTATGTATGAAGGAAATTTAGACACTGAGGAATTTTTTGACTGAATTCGAGCAATGGACAAGTATTTTGACTATGAAGATATCAAATAGGAGAAAAAGGTAAGACATGTTGTTACTAGACTAAAAGGACATGCAACACTGTGGTGGGATGAGCTACAGGCCGACAGAAGGAGTAAGAGCAAACAAAATATCAAGAGTTGGGATTGAATGGTAGCCAATATTAAGGCGAAATTCATACCCAAGGATTACCATATAAGTCTGTTCAGGAGGATGCAGAACCTGAGACAAAGAGGATTGATTGTGAAGGAGTACACAAAAGAGTTTTATAAGCTGAACATTAGAGTTGGACAGAGATAAAGAGATGAAGAGAAAGTTGTTGGATACATTAATGGCATGAGGTAAGAGATTCAAGAGGAAATCAGTATGGCGACAATCAGGACTGTAGAAGATGCATACCAAATGGCGTTGAAGGCATAAGAGAAGTTGGCTAGAAAGAAGAGTCACTAGAACAAGGGTCGAAGCTCGAACAGAGGCAAGGGAGTTGCCCAAGATAAGGCACAAAATCCCAAGGATGAGGTGGAGAAACCACATAGTCACTCTAAGAGAGGAGGAAGTTCTCACGGAAGACAGAGTGGTGGTAAAAGTTCTTTTCCCATAGGTAGAGGAAGAGGCAGAGGAGGAGAAGTAAGGTAGTGTTAGTTCCCAAGTTGAGCAGAATAATGGAGTTGGTAGCATTAGTTCATATGCATGTAGACATAATGTCTACATTAGTGAAGATGAGGAAATGTGTGATTCCTAAATAGACTCATATGATTCTATGTTATTTGTATTAAGTACTCTATGTGAGGATGTGATTAAGAGATCTTTTGTAATTGTTATAATTCTAGGATTTTATCCAAATAATTTGTATATCTCATTTTTAATATAAAATAGTTGTGATTTTTCTTTAATATACTCGTTATGATCTCAAACATGTCTTTTTTGTAATGCCAATTTTAGGTTTCATGATGTTGACAAGGTTTATTTTTTGCAAGTTCATATCTAAACTTCATCATGAACATACAAATGAGAAAATTTCACCAAGATTAATAGAGATTTTAATCCCAAACATAATCAATAAATAGTTCTATGTGAAACAAAGAACTACTATGCACTATCGTTATGATGATCTTGACCAAACCTATACAAGATTGATAGATTAATGTTGAGAGTTTTACATATAAGTCTTAATTATAAGTTTTGTTTCCATTATCGATTATATTAGTGGGGATTCCATGAATTACATACTAAGTGGTTGAGAGGCTTTCCAATGTGTTAAAATAATTTAACACCTCACCATGAGATGATACTAAATAATGTTTTATAATTTAAACACATGCATTAAGCGTAAACAAAAAATTGTTCTTTCATAGATGGAATAACCTAAAACATATTGATAACTCTTTTACATTTTTCTAATGCCAAATATATCAATCTGATACCAAATATACCAATGTAAATAAGAAGATGATATAAATAAGAAGTTAACTTTATGATTAAAATATTCAAATAGAAACATAACAAAATATACCAAGTAAAATACCTCCTCCCTAGTCTCTTGAAGATGACCATTTGCAATGTAGTCCTTTTGGTAGTGAGAAGATGTTTCCAAGCATTATTTTTCCACTTTCCAGAGTGGAAAAATAGAATCTTCCCAACCAAATAGGAGCCTAGTTTGCTTTTTTTCTCCAAGAAACCTTTTGATTTCTTGGCCCTCTGTGCCCATGACACCAAGAACAACAACGAACAAATGCTCTAAGAAGACTATCACAAGAAATATATCTTCCAAGAATTATCCAACTTCTCAACCTGCTCCAACCTCTCAACCTCCTCTCCTATTTATCAAGTTTCCATTTCCCCTTTCCAAGTCTCCTCAACTAAACTCATTATTAGCCATCAACCTCCCTTATCTATATTTTTGGGAAAAGTTTAAAATAAAACTAAAATATAAATAACTTGCTTAAAACAACAATAAATAAAATGCAAAGTCTTTCTTCTCATGCTATCTAATAAATGCAATTTGACCATTTTCCCTAAAATGTACATGACAACCCACCATACTCACTTAATTCATTGTACCAACCATCAATCAAATTCAAAGATGATATTTAATGCTATTATATGTTTTTGTATGCAATATAATTTACAGTCATTAAACCTTTCAATTAAATAGTTAATAATCTAGTTTAATAATTAATACATTAATTAATTCTACTATTGTACATGTGTCGAGTATGTGTGCGTAGCTAGCAGACACATATCTTATGCATGTACTAATGTCAAACAACCACTGCCTCTAGTGCATAGTCCATGTATGATCACACCAAGGCATGCATGACAACAAATCAAGTGAATGCATCATTCAATAAAATTAATGAACAAAATTACAATAATTCATCAATAACCCATTATCACACTTAAATATAAAAAATGGAATTAAAAGAGGGTTTTAAACATGGTACGAACCAAGTGAGTAAACAATAGTGGCACATATAATCCCCAATAAGTATTCTCAACTCACATCTATACATCCTTCCTTCCTAACCTACTTCCATCTTCCATCCTATCCTTTCCTCTGCTAGACTAAGTTGGACCATCAACTATATTGACCTAACTCCATATAGAACCCATAAGTGGAAGTTTCATACATCTCGACCAAGTTTCCCCGGAAGGAAACTAGCATTCGTCATCACATTTATAAGGGAGTGTGACTTCACACATCCCTCTCACGACTCTAGGTTTCAGAGGATAAATGGTGGGAAATACCTCCACCCCTCCTCATAGAACTAGGGTCAACACCCTACATCAAGCCATACTATGCAACTATTTTTCTTAGAGTCATGTCATCAAACAACCACTCTAGGCAAGTTGTGCATCATGTCAAAACCAAACATACCACAGAGCATAGAAATATTTTAAATCATAAGTACAACTTATATCATGTGTTATCTTTTTTTATTTCTACAACATCCAAGTTTCTTCAGCACTGCAGTCATTTGGTTATTACATAGCTTGTCGATCTGTAGGTTAATTCACCAATAACTCATATCCATGCATATACACCATAATTTCATATAAGAAACCATATTTGTATTGATGTTCAATTAAGAAATGTATGTTTATTTTTATCATGCCTTGCTTCTATATGCATTCACAACATAACTTTGAACTGGTATCCATGTACCTAAATTCCATATTTTAATTTCCATGCTTAAACAAATCAAAGATCTATCATCACCATGAGCATATCACGGTAAAAATTAATATCATCCAACATATAAATAGGTTTATATGTACACATCTAAAATATCTATCCCAATCTAACTGAGCCCAAACAATGCTAAGCATTGAATTACTAAGATGAGTAAACAACAATGTTCTAACTATTGAAGACCAAGATATAGGTTGTTACATACACTCACCGTTCAATAAACTTCATCTTGAAGTTATGATCATTCACAATATGAGGAAAATTTCATGACACAACTTATATGTGTCTTTTAAGATAGAAAACCATGTGTTATAGTGGTCATGTTGGATGTTCACTTAATTAAAACATGTTGAATCTATTAATACATTGATTGTGACTACCCCTATTTAGCAAGAACCTTGCTATGCCTCGAATTTATTTTACTACCACTTGCAATTAAATTAATGAAATGACATGCTTCCTTTATAGATTTATTCTTCCTAAGTTCTATATTATAGTATAGTCTATTGGTTTGATCGCCAATTATAACCTTAGATCATTATTAGTTCTCTAGTTAATTGAATCTTATATTGAGTTCGATATAAATTTTATCATGCCATGTATACAATCCCACCTTGCATACCTTGATAATTATAAACAATCATTACTGACTTTGATTTATTACTCTAACTTAACAATACATATGTCATCACTCATGAGATTAGCACATAAAAATTTTCCATGATTACTAGCATAGACAAAGGTATTGCTAATTGATTGTTATATGATGTCATCACTTCGAGGTTTGTTTTCTCATTGTCCTTAATCTTACTCTTTTTGTAAGTTATATAAATTTTATCTTCAACCAAATTAATTGTCAAGTTTAGAATTATCTTCATCATAGTTGAGGAAAATCATGTTTTCTATCAACAATTCACTATTTACAAGCATGCCCATACAAAAAGAACACCATGTTGACATATGGGTTAGAAAACATTTTTAGATAAAGAATAAATTTACAATAATGGTTCATTCCAAAATATTTAGTCACTTGTCCTTATGGTCTTCATTTCTCACAATTGTACTTTGTATGTCTCAAAATTATACTCTCTATCCCTACATTATACGTGTCAACGCTAGCCTCTAGCTGCTTTCTTCTCCCTCTATAGCACTTTCAAGTTATTTCCCCCTACTATGAATGATTTTTAACAATGGGAAGCACGTTTCTATCATTCCTCATCTAGTTTTTTTTAACAAAGTTTCTTCATAGGATAAAAAATAAAAAATAAATCCTTCTTAGTGAGAAAGTAGTTTCTAAACTTATTAATGCATTTCAAGATGTGAGATCCCATTAGGTATCTCACCCCTCTTACAAGAGACCCATGCATAATAATCCATCACATTCCATTGGAAGCACTACTACCAAATACATTTATGGGAGAAAGTGTTTCCCATTTCCCAAGGGATACCCCCTTGTCACAAAGCGATCTCTCTAAAGCACATCACCTCCTTCCATGGGCACTCTCTTCATTCCTTGTTTTTTTAATCAACTAGCATCAGTTAATGTACTTATCACCCCTCTTACTAGAGTTACCAATCCTTCACAAGGTATTTGTGAATTCCACTACTTTGGTATGATTAAGTCAATGCAACAATTAAACATGATTTGACTCAACATCATGTTGGTCGATAGAAATTTTTCAATATACCCTATTACACATTATGATATAAATAAACATATTGTCACGATATTTTACTTTTCATTCTAAACTTAATTTCTAAGTTCACAACATAGACCCACTTACAGTATCCCTTGAATGTTTGTAGGAACGTATAACTGAACATAAGCACCCACTACATTCTTATGTTTTCAATACTATCATACTAACTTGAATAATTATTAAATACAAGCCACATTTTTTTCTTTGAAACTACACTCTTTCTAGGGTCAAGATGCTCCCATACTGAATTGAATGACATGGTGGTGTGCATAATTGACATGGGGCTTAAATGGTGTTTTATAATAATAACGCTATTGGAGGTAAATCTTGGATGAGAAGATCATTCACGGGATGTGAAAGACATCGAGGGCTCTGAGTGGTGTTAGGACCCTATAATGTACCTTTTTGTTCATACTTTTTGCTATCTTTACATCCTTTTCCCACTCACATTTAAGCCTACATTATCACCTTAACCTATCTTTCCAAAGGTATATAACGTTTCTTCTCTTTGCCATATGTTTAATTTTTTTTACATGTAATTTTACATTACTCTCATACTTAGCCATCGATCAGAAACATATAGTTGTTGAAACAGTTTGAACTGCAGATTATATATTGTTGCTGCTTGAAGACCCGTTGTTGAAACAGTCAACAACATGCAAATCCCGTTGCTGAAACAGTCCGTGATTTGCGATGCTAGAACAAAAATTCACACAGCAGTAACAAGAAGGAGTTGTTACACTGGCCGTAACAGATGTACCTTAAGCCAACACCAACCATCGTTGTTGCTTGAGACCACGTTGCTGAAACAGTCAAACAGAACGCAAATCCCATTGCTGAAACGGTCAGTGATTTGTGATGCTGAAACAGTATACAACAGTAGTAACAAGAAGATAAATAAAGAAGTTGTTACACCGGCTGCAACAGCTACACCTCAACCCAGCACCATTCCAACTACTGTAACAACATTTTTCTACGGGAGATCAGAATATCCTATTCCAGCATAGAAGATTAGATCTGACTAAGAATAAGATTCATATGTACACATGTAATTTTATGATCAATTGTATTAAGAGGATTTTCCTCTTTAAATAAGGGGAAATCATCATTAGACGGGAGGATTTTTTTT
>ML822373.1:249219-265214 GCA_009831015.1 Picea engelmannii
GAATATCCTATTCCAGCATAGAAGATTAGATCTGACTAAGAATAAGATTCATATGTACACATGTAATTTTATGATCAATTGTATTAAGAGGATTTTCCTCTTTAAATAAGGGGAAATCATCATTAGACGGGAGGATTTTTTTTGGCTAGAAAGGAATTACAGAGAAGGGCGTGTTCACTTTGGATATTGTAACATGATGCAATTGACAGATGAATAAAAGATTATTCTGAGCATTTCTTCTTAGTGCCTTTTGTTGGGGTACTATAATTATAGGAAACTCTATTCTTCGACTGTTGATTTGGTAGTTTTCTCGTGATGACGAAGTCTGGCTCGGTTGATCCCGTTTTTCTTCCCTCCATTCTTTCCTCTCAATCCCCCATCACCCTGTTGCGTCCTTCATCCACGTTGTGCCCTGACCCCCTTGTCCTGTGTCCAGTCGACTACACCCCTTCGCTAATCTCACCCGTCCTTAAATAAATAGACTTGGAATAAAAACTTTAAGTTAATAATGCTATCAATAAAATTTAATATATTTAGTTTAATAAGCTTGATTAACTAATGATTAATTAATTAATTAGTTTAATAAGTATTTTAGTTTTTGGATTATTAAAACATTAAATAATAATAAAACAAATATAAGAATTAAAATATAAAATACAAAAACATAAAATAATTAAACAAAAAACAAAACATATAATATAATAAACAATTATATTAAAACAATAAACAAACATAATAAAATATAAACAAATTAGAAATAAAACAAAAATGATAAAAATACAAAACATTATAAAACAATATAACACAAAATACAAAAAACATATCAAAAAACAACACAACACAACGTATAATAAAAAATAACAAAAACAAAAAACTAAATTTTAAAAACTAAAAAAAGCATCCTATCTTAAGTCTACTCACACCTACCATCCCTCACGTCACCCCCCACTCACCTTTACCTCCACGCGCCCTCACGTCACCCTCCACTCACCTTTACCACCCAAAACACCCGCTCATATTCCATGCCTCATGCCCCTCCATCCATATCAAGCATTTAAATCAACGCACCATAAATTTTCTGGACCCCCCCTCACCTTCCGAACTTTAACGAGAGGGGGGGGGTCTGGAATCCCCATTAAACTCCATGCACTTTCCCATACATCGCATCCAAATGAATCAAATCCACGGCCCATAAAAATTTCGGACCCCCCCTCACCATCCGGAATTTAACGAGAGGGGGGGGTCCGGAATACCGCTTTCACCAAAAAACCATTTTTCCCATTTTTGCCTAAATTTTGCCTGTTTCAGCATGTGTTTGTCCGAGGAAGTTTCTGGGCAAACGGAGACGGATTTTAAAAATACGAGAGAGGTTTTCGCTCAGCACGGGTGGAGGAACAAAAACCTCTTTCAGTTTTTACAACGGAGCCACGAGCAGAGAGAATCGAAGCCATCTTCGAGGCCCATTTTTCCAGATTCTCAATTTTCCGTTACAGTCCCGATCTTGCAGGAGCTGTTACGGCCAGCTGGGGACGCATTTGGCGAAACCGGAGGATTTTTTTGTCCAGAACATGCCCATCTACAATAACCTCTTTCAATTTTCTTCTAGGTGTCATCATTGAAGATAAAATCAAGTCTTATCAGACCCATTTTTCGCAGAAAACCGTTACGTCTTTCATGGCAGAAAGTTCCAAATTTTGTGGGAGTGGTGGCTATTTTTGGCCGAGGCGGTTAAACCGACTTCCAAAAATTATTGGGATGATCTATCCTATTTATTCATAGGATTGTAATGTAAAAGGGTTTGACCTGTGAGGTTCCTGGCGGCACTGTGAGTTGTGTTTAGCAGAGAATTTTTCCTGTAACTTCAAATGATCTATCAGAAATGAGCATGTGGTTCATCGGATTCTTGCGTGTATTCATTGGTGATGTTTATTCTCTAAGTTGAACGTTTTTCTTTCTTTGTGATCATTTTTTTTTCTGGAACTAATCTTTAAGAGTAACGTAAAGTTGCAGGATTTATCTTTGATACCCTGTTTCCGATTCTAAAGATTTTAATGTTTATCTTCTGATGTCTTCGATTAAGAAATTCTTAACTGCTTTTTAGTTGAAGTTATCTTTCTCATCTTTTCTTCTGTCCATCATTTAAGATACTAAAAGATCCAGTAAGTATATTATCTCTCCATGTGGAAGTCTTCTTTTCTCGTTTCTAGTTGTATTTCGTATTTATTTCAATACATACCCCATTTGCCCAATGGCCTCCTTGTTGTTCCAAACAACCATTTAAAAAATCCCAACCCATGTTCTTCATGACTAGCCTGATACCTATTAAAACAAATTTATATCAGACAGAGAGATCCCTCTCTGAGTCTTGGAGGGCTAGATCCAAGACTCGAAGCGGTTTTGATGTTGCCTCTGTGACTGCCTTACAGCCTTGGGCAAATTACAGAGTGCTAACACCTTTCATTTCCGGGGAATCTTGTGAGAATGAGAGGGCCCACCTTCTTCACAAGATCCACCCATTAGTTCTGTAGTGTGTTAGTATTATTATTTTTCACGCCTTGTTTAAACTCTGTTTTGCTGAAACTCTACTTTATTGAATTCTGTTTTGTTGAAACTTTGTTTTACTAATTGTTACATTGTTTTCATGCAATTCATTCCTAGGTAATTGTTAATCATTTTGATTGGTAATTCTGCTTGATGAATTTATGAAAGTGTGATAAACAGAGACAAGTGCTGAAGATTCATGCTTGGGGAATAGGGTCATGTTCTTTGTCATAGAGTAGTTAGTCTTCAGTAATTGTTAATCATTTTGACTGATAATCATGTTTGCATAATGAGTTTATGAAAGTATGATAATTAGAGACAGGTGCTGACGATTCATGCTTTGAGGAATATGGTCATGTTCTCTGTTATAGAGTAGTTAGTCTTCATTCTGATCGGTGACTCTATTTGATGAGTTCATGGAAGTGTGATAGACAGAAACAGGTGTTGAAAATTCCTACTTTGGGAATAGGGCCATGTTCTCTGTTACAGGATAGTTAATCATCTTTACAGTGTGTAGAAAAGTTCATTTTTCCTAGGTTGCTACTCTCTAATGTAATCCAGGATTCTTATGATAGTTATCTCCTTTTGAATCTTAAAACTCTGCAATAGATAGATTTTTTTTATTATAATTCAAAGTAGAACTTCAGTCTGTTCAAAGCAAGGTGTGATTAGTGTACCCGTACTACAATTCTAGATTGCTTTTGAGATTGAGCATATACAGTGTGTGATTACCTTTGAAATAAACAGACTTCCCTGGGTTGAAAATTTATGTAACACTTGATTGTTTAATTAATAAGCAATTGCAGTGACCAACAAGTGGGATTGCTAACATGCCATATTTTTCATTTGACGGGTATGCTTAGACATCAACTTATAAATATCTAACTACTATGATTGTTTTCTTCTTATATTCATCACTTTGATCAATCTTCATTACGAAGATAATAATCATCTAGGAATCAAGCTAGTATTCACATTCAAATTATTTTCTTTACTGAAATATTGGGTGCGCCAAATATAACAAGTCTATTATATTCTTTCGTTCATCAACCATGCAAATAAATCGTTCGTGGGAGAGGGTGAGAGAATCGAATTTCTCAAAAGACCATAAGGAAGGAAATGACATATATATTACATGGTTCCCTATCGAATAGTGAGGGGTCTGCATCGGGGATTTTCAACATTGATAAAAAAGGAATCAAAAACCAAAAAAAATTGAATTAATGTAACACCCTTATAAATTAACCCCTACTCGAGACTTTTTTTGTATTCCTCTTTTTTTTTGTTGATTCCCAACTTGCAAGAATATTCCTTATTGAACTAATTGTTAAATTATAACTATAATTGAATTATAACTATGACTCTCGTATGCTAGAAAAAAGTCATAAATGGATAATTAGCTTAGAATAAGTATGTAGATGTTTACTAAAATTTGACATTGAAATTTCTTCTCAAGTTTACTAATGGTTAACCAAATATGCCATCTGAATGCATAAAATTTAATATATTGACATAAATCCTTCATGATTTAATACTCCAAGAGGTTTGTTCACATGATCAATAACAATAATTACAATTTATTTTTACATATCTGACATAATGTAACATCCCGCTCTACTGAACACACTATTATTTACTTATTCTTTGAGGAAACTTGCTTGCAAGTGATCCAGGTAAGGTACTTTGTGATTTCATTCAGATTATGGGTTATATATGATGATGTTGAGGTGTTATCGCTTATTGATTATATTGATGTATATATATTAACATATGTTTTTGACGAGTCAATCTCGAGTTTGTAGGACACATTGGCAGATTTCATTTGTTGTATGGCATCAATGGATTCCCTTGGACTCTGGATTGACTTAGGGAGTGGATTGTATCGATTGAGTATTTCATTTCATGCACATATGTTGTATGATTGACTATAGTATGATTTATGTATATGGAATTATTGGCAGTGTTTTTGTCAGTGGATGTAGGCTTGATGATGCTTGTTAATCTAACTCACATAAGGAGTAGAGGGCCCATGCACATAAACCATACATTTGAGGGAGAGGTGTGACAGTGTCCCTGTCACAACCTACTATCACTCCCACTATTCTTTGAACTTTAGGTTAACGATTACCTAGTTCAAAAGGTTCACGATGCAGTGAGGGTAGACTGAAAAAGTCGCTCACAAAGATTTCTAAGGAGTGCAAAATAAGGCAGAGTCATTTTTCCTTAGAAGCTCTTACTCTCTCACAAGGTCGAACAAGTGGAGTGTTGACTCCAAACGTCGGAAAACATCCAAAACAAGTCTAAGGCAAGTGGCACCCTTGGAGCACAAAGGTGTGTCTTGAAGGGCACATCGTGTAATTAAACTTGAGTCAATAAATCTAGGTGGCCTAGAAAGCATTGGAATAATTAGACCTTGTTGGATTAACTAATTAATAAAACAATAGATTATTAGTTGAAAATCCTAACAAGAGTCTAAGCCTAAGTAGAAGATTTAGCCTAAGTCTAAGTTTAATTTGGGGACTCATTAAAATATTAAATTTGGGATAAATCTAATTCAAGGAAAAGGTGGGAAAAATATAAAGATTTAATAAAATGCACATGTGTGCATGAATTTAATTCAAAGGGAATTTTGCCCACAGGGGTGTAGACCGATTGGCAACTGCCATGTAAATGGAAGGAAATATGTAAAAAGGTCTCAAGGTCGATTCTCACCCTGATTTAACTGCCTTGTGGGATTCGTGGAAGCACCTAGGGTTATAGTGGTAGAGGACGAGTATCAACCCCGTGTCACGCGAGTATGAGAACCACGAGTTATCGATTCCCCCAGTACAAAATAAAAAAATAAAAAGGGAATTTTAAATAGAAATAAATAATAACTTGAGAGGTTGGGTGTACATAGAATAAAATCTAGAGTCAAACTACACTAGTCTAACTAGAAGAATACTCCTAATTAAACTCTAACTAAGATCTAAGTAGGAGACACTCCTTAAATGAGAATATGGGGAAGAAAGGGACACCTAGGAGTGAAAATAGGAACACATTGAGGAATGTGGGGGAATTTGACCTTTTTAAATAAAATCATATTTCTAAATACTAGTGTAACTTGGGGAGAATGTGACAAGTGTGTGAGTGATTAATCCAAATTAAAATTAACTAAAAAGTTAATTATGTGTGCATGAGGACATGTGTCACGAAAGACATTTCTATAAAAAAAAATCTGGAGAGGGGAAAAGGATATGATTTATGAGGATTTTTATGATGCCAAATTTTTATTGGACTATGTTTTACTTGTGAGAGTTGGGATACCAAGCTTGTAAAAAGAGTGGAAGCTCTTCCTTGCAAGGGAAAGTCTTGGAGCTATTATTGTTGGTTTTTTGTGTGTGTCCCCTTTGCGGCTCGGGGGGCTAAGGGGGGAGAAGAGTACCCCTAGCATTGGTTGGAAGGTATCGGTGAAGTCTTTGTGATTAGCAAGCGAAGGAAAGGAAGGAGCACAATACTTTGAAGGCATCCTTTATGCAACATTCATTAGTTCTGGTATTTTTATATTCTGAATTTTATTCGTAGCATTAGTATAGTTTTATGTTAGAGTGATAGGGCCACTATAGAATCACTGGAAAGCCTGAATGTCAATTGTTACAATTGTTGTCAAAGAATTTTAGTTCAAAGTTTATATTTTTAAATTACAATTGTTGCCAAGAGGATAGTTATTACAATGTTTATATTTTGAATCTCATTGTAATTACGAACGTTTTCCGCTCTCTAATTTTGGAAATCATAATCTTCATTGTGATATCTGAATTTGTATTGTGAATGGTATATGCTCTAAAATTGTATTTTATCTATATTGAAGTTGAATGATCAAAGTTTAGTTGAGATTTTAGGAATTTAACAGTTCAATATTCGTTGGTAAACTAAGTAGTTAGTTCCAAAATTTTCAAGAGTTCCATGTTGAATTTCATTTTAAATCCAAACCAATTCTTATGATGGGTTCTCTATCGAAATGAGTACTAGATCCGAAGTTGTATCTTATCTTCTTGTTTAGGTTTTCGATAATTCATTTATGTTGAATGGTGGATCCCCGTTGAAATTTTTTAATCTGAATTTATCGTGTATTCCTTGTTAATTGTTGAAAAATATAAAGTCGTTAGTAGCATGGAGTCTCTGTATATTTTATATTCTAAATCCAAAAAATTTGGTATCGTGGGATGCTTGGTTCGTTGTGTTTTTTCTAATCTATTTGAGAGTTTAATCTTCGGCGTTATCCCCTTCCACTTGACAAAGTTATGGATGTGACCACAAGTTAGAACTTAGCACTAGCCAAAAGGGCATTAGTCGGAGCTCTGAAGGTTTTTTAACTTCAACACTCTTGTTCACCCATAGTGTTAACCGGTCGAATTCAGTCATAAGTAGAGTTGATTGACAGATGTAGGTTAACCCTACCCTTCCAGATTCCTTCTTTAACTTTTAGAAACTTAATCGAATGACTGAAGAATATTTTCCTCACACGATAATCTATAGTGGAGATCCACTCCAAAACTCTGAGCTTCAGGGTTTCTCCCAGCTTTCACAACCTTAGACTATTTCACCTGGATTTCTGAACCGTCGAAGCACTCGAAAATATGACGGCTTACACTCCTCCTTAGATCAATGGTCATTCTCCACACTGGAATTTAGAACTCCGGAAGTTCCTCACATTTTTTCATCAACAACTCTTTTCCTTCAGAGTGTCAAACTATCGAACCTTCGAAAGACAAAAGCACAAATATCTAATGGTCCTCGATCAAATTATATATTTTTCGTTGTCCTTCACTCTGAGACCTTGGAACATCGGTGTTTCCTTAATCCTTATAAATTACACCTTAACTTAGCTGGAGAGCCTAATCCTGATTAACTCAAAGATCTACGTCTCACATCTTTCCAGCAACGGACGGTCAGGATTTACTCTGGACTTCGCGACTCCGGGAGTTCCTTAACCTTTAACACTGTGACTCTAATTTCACTGGAGTACCAAATTATCGAACCTCTAAAGAATGAAGGCTCGGGGATCTAACGATCCTCTATTGATCGATAGATCTACGACTGTCCTTCACTCTGGGACTTTAGAGCTTCAGGGTTTCTTAGCTCTTAGACAACTATGAACCCAACTCATCGAATCCTCGAACTCTTGCAAATCCAACGACTAGTATTCACTCACCGATCTACAATGTAGTTTTGCTTCACGACTTTGGACTTCAGGCTTCGAGGCTCACTTAAAATAAATAACTCATATTTGACGAAGTGACAAAACCCGAAAGTTTTAGGGTTAAACGAGTGCGCTACTCCTGTCTAATCGGACGATTGCGAGGATTCTGAGTCATGATAAGATCTCGTCCATTAGATCCTTCAAAGGTATTTCAACTTTTTATTTCCTCATTTGAACCTTGTACATTCTCTTTCCCCTGAGCTCTGGATTCTTTTTGTTGTGTGCGCGCTTTGCATCTCCCCTATGTAATTTTGCATTGTCTCTACTGAGCTTTGTTCTTCCAAATTTTTAAAGCCTCCACCAGCCTTGAGTGGCCTCTATGCACCAGATGTTGTTTCCTTCTGAACTTGGTCCTTCAAGGAGCTCGTCTATGCACTTATGTAGTTGTCTCTAGAAGTGTTGCATTGTGACACCCAGAAGAGAAACTTCATCTTTCTTCCATAACTTTTAACTCCTCAGAATAGACTTTCACTCGATTACAGAACTTATTCATCATGGTATCAGTTAGTTAAGGAAGTGCATAGTATCTTACGATCTCCTCTGTCATTTTCAAATATTTTATCTTCTCTTCTTCAATTGGTTTATAATTCATATATCTTTGGAGGATTGTCACTCCCTTCCTAGTAAACTTGAGTAAAGTCGCAACTGTCGTGATTGATAGATTGTTTAATCAAGGGTCTATGTTTTTTACTATTAAGTTTCAATCATGATACTATGTAAATTCTTCCTAACCTTTAAATGAGTAAGATGATGAATTATTGTAATAGTATGCTTTGGTGTTATGAAGTGGTGACCATGTAACCATATTTTCTGTGTTGAAGAAAATGTAGTTAAGAATGCTAGAATTTATAATTGAATTTTGGAATGGATTGAAGATATGGAAATTAGATAATTCCTTGTTCCTCGAAATAGTTGCCAGTCTTGAAACCTTAAATGGTCAAAATCAATAGGATGAATCCTAGACTTGAGCGTTGATTATGTGTCTTGGAGGTCCTAACCTTGTAGGATCGGTTGGGTGGGTACACATTGCATGTGATGTTATGTGATATGGTAGATCCTTAATACATTAAAGTTATCTAAATCTAGTTGTTCAGTGAGATGAATGAAATAGAATGTGTATTACTGAAGTATGTTAATATAATGTTCCACTTATTCTAATGATGTTTCAAAAAAAATATATCTCTTACTATTTCTCAATTAATTATGACATAACAAAGGGGTTGTTACATATGGTATCAAAGTGGGTTGAACCCTGCAACATTGGAATGTTACACCATCCACTTTGTTAAACTAAATGACTGAATTAGATCGCTAATAAAGATCTGAAATTGTTCTTGTTGGTAATCATGGTTAGAGGACGTAGGGGAAGTAGATGACATGGTGCTAGAGGAAGAGGTGTGACACCTACAATAGTACCCACACTAGAAGGGTATAACCCCAAGGGAGATGAGAAGAATAGTGAGACGAAACATATTGTCATGGGAGATGTGGTAGGTTTGATGAGATCCTTCCAGAGGATGTCTGAAGCATTGATTAACTACCTAGATCGAGATGAGGGCAGATCATTTGTACCCAATGAGGGTTCACAGCGTGCTCCGTCTGGTAGTGGTTGTATATAGAGAGAACTCGAGAAAGTGAAGTTTCCTGAGTTTATGGATGCCACGGGAAACTTAGCCACTGAGGCATGGTTGCAGAACATGGGGATGTGCTTTGCACTTCGTGATTACACCTCCAACATGAATGTTTGCATGGCAGTCTTTCAAATGAAGGGGAATTCTCTTCTATGGTGGAAGATGATTCTACCTCAACTAAACATGGTCGTGGAAGGCGTGTCATGGGAGTTGTTCGAGGAATGGTTCTAGGATAGGTACTTGTCCGAGGAATTCATTGAGGGTAAAATCATGAAGTTGGGTAACACTTTTGCTTGTTTTATGACAAAAAAAACTGTATTTTCACAAGTTCTTTAACTTCCGGCATACAAAAGTTTTTTTTTTATTTAGAATTTCACTTTACAGTAAAAACAAAACTTGTAAATAATTTTGTTATCTTTCCAATGACTATTTTTAATTTTTTTTTTATCAAGATTTGATATGTCAATTTGAAAATTGTTTAACAGTATGTTCGTTAAACATGAAATGAATGATAATGAGTTATTGTTTTCCACAACAATGTATCTATTATTAAACTTATGTTTTTAAGAAATGAAATATACTGCAACAATCTACAGAGAATCTATTTTATTATGACTATAATTTTGAATCTAATGGATGAATATTATAATTTCTAGAATTTTTTGAAGTTGACCAAGTTGAAAACGTTGCATATTTTAAACACGTGTTTTTCTACACCTTGTATCTATCTTAATTTTTACTTAAAAGTAAAATCTAAAAATACCCTTTTAACGAGAACATTTTAACAATTATGAATATAATTTTTCCATGATTTTCCGTTGTGTATTTTTAGAGATATGGTTTTTTTCATTTCACTGAATCATAATCTCACCTAAAAATATTATGCAGTGATTTTTTTATAAAATTAAATAAAATTAGATAAAAACAATGAAAATGAAAACAAATTATACCCAATGAAAGTAGATTCAATTTTAAAAATGTTGGTATCAACTCTCAAATTAAATTCTGAGAATTTGTAGGAGTCTGCTACCTCCAAAGATGAAGTAAGATGGAGAGAATTTGCAGTTTCCTGCAAACACTCTCATTTAAGATTTTCGGCCGAAATATTCTTTCGGCCGAAATCTAGTTTTTAACAGAATCCGTTAAAAATAAACGTTTCGGCCGAAATATTCTTACCAAGGGAAAATAATTCATCCAAAAAACATTGTACACAAATTTTGAGGGCACCGTTAAATTTGACATGAAAATTTTCGGCCGAAAAATTGCCGCTATAAATTTTGTAGACCCGATTGTCATGAAAGTGTTACCCAACTTCATGATTTTACCCTTGAGTGTCATCTTAATGAGTTCAATGCCTTACAAAAGGGTAGTCATATGGTACCAGAGTATGAGGCCACATTCATGGAGTTACTTAGGTATGCTCCACATATGAACACAGAGAAATTAAAGGTCAAAAAGTTAGTTTTTGGCCTTAACATCAACATTCATACAAAGGTCAAGATATTAATGCCTCATTCATTGCATGATGTAGTTCAGAAGGCCCTCATAGTTGAGGAAGAGATGAACAACGTGGGTCAGGATAGAACTCCTTCTAGACAGGATGTACAGGCGACATCGAGAGCATAGCAGCATCAGACACAAGCCAAACATTCTTCAGGGCATCGCGATAAACCTAGAGGACCTATGTTCATGACATCACGGTGACAGACTCCTCAAGAGAGGACTCCTTATAGAGGACCACAGTAGAAACATCAACGTCATCCGCAGCAACAACAGTTTAGGCTTGTTCACTAGAATAGACCAGGTTCATAAGTTGTTGGACCGGAAACTTCTACTTCGGGGACCAGGAACATTGGACCGAAGATTGGATGTTGGACATGTGGTGAGCCACATTGCCAGTGAGATTGTATGATTGAGAAGGACAGAGTGGTTGGATCATCATGACCCAATACAATTGGATATTTGGGCAAGTCCCACCGGATACATGTACGATGAAAAAATACCAGGCTAACAACCATTCCATTGTGCTAGAGACATCAAGTACAATCGTAGACCATAATTACAGTATATCGATAGACCCATGTGCTACAGAGAGATTTATCTCTAGTGCAGCACTGAAGATAATTAAGGTAAAGGTAGTCGACCATGATGAGTTTAGGTACATAGAAATTGCATCGGGTGCCAAACAGAAGGTTGGAGGAAAGGTTACAGAATGTAGCCGTAACTTGGGAGACTTTGTGACAAAGGTAGATATTTATGTCATGATCTTAGGATCTTATGACATAGTGATTGGTATGGATTGGTTTGAATCACATGATGCGATACTTAGCTATAAGATGAAACAGTTAAGTTTGAAAGATGATTTGGGACAGAGTAGAGTGATTGTATGAAGAAACCAGGGAGTGTCCTTGAGGTTTATTTCTTCCATACAATTACAGAAGAGTATGTGCAAGGGATGCAAGATATATGAAATCTTAGCGTTGAATGAAAAGAGCGAGGCGAAAGGACTAGAAAACCTTCCTGTAGAATAATATTTTGCAAACGTGTTTCCAAAAGAGTTATCAGGTGTACCGCCCAAAAAAGAGTTGGAGTTTACAATCAACTTGAAAATTGGAACTGAATCGATAGCAAGAATGCCTTACCGAATGTCAACGACTGAATTGCATGAGTTGAAAATGAAATTGAAGAATTTTTTAGATTTGGGACTGCTACATATAGGCATATGACCATGGGATGTGCCAGTGATATTTGTTAGAAACAAGGATGGATCGTGTAGGCTTTGCATTGACTATCATCAATTGAACAAAGCTACGATCAAGAATGAGCACCCATTACCAAGGATTGACGATTTATTTAATCATATGAAAGGAGTGACGGTGTTTTCGAAGATTAACTTGAGATCGGGATATCACCAATTACGGATTAAAGAGGAAGATATCCATAAAACAACTTTTAAGACGAGATTTGGACATTATTAGTTTACATTTTTACCATTCAGATTGACGAACACCCCAGGGTATTTATGATTTTTATAAATGGGGTGTTGTGTGAATACTTGGAAAAGTTTGTTCAAGTTTTTATTGATGACATGTTGATTTATTCTTGAATGAAGGAAGAGAATGATGAACACTTGAGATTGGTCCTACAGTGCCTAAGATAAAACAGATTGTATGGGAAGCTATCAAAATGCTTTTTTTACCAATCAAAGATTCATTATTTGGGACATATCATATCTAGTGAAGACATCGCTATGGATCCAGCAAAAGTGGAGGCGATTATAGAATGGACAATACCGAAAAACGTACAAGAAATATGTATTTTTATGGGTTTAGCATGATATTACTGATGATTCGTCGAAGGTTTTTTGAAGATAGAAAATATAATCACAGAATTGCAGAAGAAGAACAAGAAGTTTGTATGGAATAAAAAATGCATATAATCATTTCAAAATCTCAAATATTTTTTGACAACAACGTCGATACTAAAAGTCCCCGACATGAACAAGGAATTCTTGGCATGCACAGATGAATCCAAGGAAGGTTTAGACAGATTTTTGATGCAAGACGGTCAAGTGATTGCTTACATTTTGAGGAAATTGAGAAAGCATGAAGAGAACTACGCAACACATGACCTGGAATTATTGGCAATTGTATATGCATTGAGAGTTTGGAGACATTATCTAATTGGACGAAAAATTGAGTTACAGACATATCAATGTGGATTGCGGCATATTTTTACACAGATTGACCTGAATGCGCGACAAAGGCATTGGTCAAAATTACTTAGCGAATACAACTTTGAAATTACTTACATTAAAGGAACTGTGAACCGAGTGGCAGATGCACTAAGTCGGATACCACGCATATTTTTGGTATTACCTCTTAAAAAAAATATTCGAGAAAACATTCCAAATTTACAAATAGATGATGAATGGTATAAAAAAGTAAAGAATAATATTGGACGAGATACCATGATGGTACCGAAGTATAAATTTTATTCATTAGACAATGGTGGATTGTTGAGATTTAACAGAAGAATTTGTGTACCACCTAATGACGAGTTAAGGAATTTGATCTTGAGCGAAACTCATAGAGCAGTATACATGGTTCCTCCGGGAGTCACGAAGATGAAGGCATACCTTAAGCCTTTATTCTTCTAGAGGGGAATGAAGGCGGACATAGTCAGTTACATGGCTAGATGTATAGAATGTCAGCAAGTGAAAGATGAACATAGACATCCAGCAGGATTGCTACAATCACATGTTATTCCAAAATGGAAACGGGAGGCCATTTCGATGGAATTTATCGTTGGATTTCCATTGACGGCAAGGAGACATTATTCGATTTTTGTGGTAGTTGACACTCTGACAAAGAGTGCACACTTTATTCCTATGCATACGACGTATCAAGTGCCAGACATAGCTAGATTATTTGTCAGGGAGATTGTGAGATTGGATTGATTACCAAGAAGGATCATATCTAATTGAGGATTTGGGAACACAACTAAAATTTAGCACAACTTATCACCTAGATACAAACGGGAAAATAGAAAGAACAAACCATATTTTGGAGGATATGTTACATATGTATGTAATGGACCAACATAAACATTGGGAAGAATTCTTGCCACTAGTAGAGTTTGCATACAATAACAACTATCAAAGTGTGATTAAGATGGCCCCATTTGAGTTTCTTTACAGGCATCCATGTCAGACACCATTGAGTTGGGATCAACTTGAAGACAGGCTTCTGTTAGGACCAAAAGAGATACAATAAATGGAAGAACATATGCAATCGATAAGACATGGGATTAAGGAAGAGTAGGATCGACATAAGAGTTATGTTGATATGCATCGCGTTGACTGTAGTTACGAAGTTGGCGACAAAGTCTTCTTGCAGGTAAAATCGCACAAGAGTTCAATAAAGTGCTAAACTCTCTCCTAGGTTTGTGGGACCCTTCAAAGTTGTGGAAAAGAATGGACCCATGGCTTATCGACTAGCCTTTCCTCATTCTTTGAGGTGTATACATGACATATCTCATGTATCTGTTTTGAGACATTATATTAGTGATCATTCATATGTTATTGAGATGAGTTCCTTCTAGGTGTCAAATGAGGGTTCTCTCATGGTGGAGCAAATCCACATTCTAGACCATCACATTTGATAGCTACAGTGTCGAACAGTCAATCAGGTCAAGGTTCAGTGGGACAATTATAGTCCACACTCGACTACCTGGGAGGACACATTTGAGATGCATCAACAATTTCCTTACTTGTTTGATAGATTGGACTTATAGATCTATGTCAAATACATTTATTACTTTCTTTTCTATATCTTGTACAAACTTCAGGATGAATTTTAAAACAAGATGGGGTGTATGTAACATCCCTCTCTACTGAACACACTATTATTTACTTTTTCTTTGAGGACACTTGCTTGCAAGTGATCCAGGTATGGTACTTTGTGATTTCATTTAGATTATGGGTTATATATGATGATGTTGAGGTGTTATGGATTATTGATTATATTGATGTATATATATTGACATATGCTTTTGACGAGTCGTCCTGAGTGTGCATGACAATGACAAGTTAAGAATGTTGATGGCATCGATGGATTCCCTTAGACTCCAGATTGACTCAGGATGTGGATTGTATCTATTGAGTATTTAATTTCATGCACATATGTTGTATGATTGATTATATTATGATTTATTTATATGGAATTATTGACATTTTTTTTGTCATTGGATCTAGGCTTGACGATGCTTGCTAATCTGACTCGCATAAGGAGTAGAGGGGCCATGCATAGAAATTAAACATTTAAGGAGTAGAGGGGCCATTGTAGCATCTGTATCCTTTACTGTTTGTAGCATAACCCAAGAAGATACCTTCATCAGCCATGTCATCATATTTGCCAATATTTTCATCATTGTTTTTTATATAACATGTGCTTCCGAAAAATTTAAAATGTTTGATTGAAGCAGGTCTTCCAAACCAAAGTTCATAAGGGGTCTTGTCACTGTGTGGTCTGAGATGAGCTTTGTTAAGAATATGAACAGCTGTATGAATTGCTTCCACCCAGTATGTCTGAGGTATGTTCCTTTCATTCATCATTGATCTTGCCATTTGTTGTAATGACCTGTTCTGCCTCTCAACAACTCCGTTTTGCTGTGGAGTCCTTGGAATTGTGTATTCTCTTTTGATCCCATTTTTATCACAGAATTCTTTAAAGCTTCCTGAACTGAACTCTCCTCCTCTATCAGACCTTACTTCCTTTAACCTTTTTCCTATTTGATTCTCTGTCAAAGCCTTAAACACTTTGAACTTTTCAAGTGCTTCAGATTTTTCTTTCAAAAATGCAACCCGAGTTAGCCTAGAATAATCATCAATAATCAGCATAAAATAATTTTCTTTTCCTGTGCCTTCTTTCCTTGATCGTCCACATAGATCCATGTGTACTAACTGTAGAGGTTTTTCTGTTGAAGGAAAGGTTTTTGATTTGAATTGCGTACGAGTAAGCTTTCCTATCTGACAAGACTTACAGACAGAGTCATATGGCTTTGATATCTTCGGAAGATCT
>ML822373.1:269398-291670 GCA_009831015.1 Picea engelmannii
TAGGTTTAATCCTAGATCTAACCCTAGGACGAGAAGACCA
Source organism: Picea engelmannii (assembly GCA_009831015.1). Classification (NCBI taxonomy): domain Eukaryota; kingdom Viridiplantae; phylum Streptophyta; class Pinopsida; order Pinales; family Pinaceae; genus Picea; species Picea engelmannii. The sequence continues at coordinate 269,439 of ML822373.1, forward strand.
TGTAACAGTTGAGTAGGGTTACCAATGTTATGTATAGGTATATTTTCGTTGCACTATGATAAAGCAATATGTTATTATGGTAAAAATCAAATCCTAGCGCTTAGGACTTATGTCTCCTAGTTCAACACTATGTCTACAATGTGTTGATCTTGTGTCCATGTTTTAGAGTGCTCACACCTTGCATAACATAGTTATTACACGATTTAATGTTGGTAACATGTCTTGACATAGACCTAGTGTTTATTCTAAGGGCTATGCCGGTCATGGTCACAAAACTCTTCAATACAATTAAGTGTGTGATTTATAATACAATAACGACGTTATAATGAAATATAATAGTAAGATACAATTGGAATTTAAATCTCCTTCGTCCTTTAAGAGGGATAATGACAAAGAAGTAAAACTGCTATGCATACAATAAAGGAATAAGATATATATAACGTATTATCTCTATGTCGCAAATAATGTTGGAGATTCAAGAGACTTCAATGTCCCCTAACAAAAAAAAAAATATTTGGGAAATTTGGGGTACATTACATATGGTATCAGAGCTGAAGGTTACAGCACTTTGACCTCAGGGCAAGGCCAAAAAATTTTAATTCTTTTATTTATGTTGAAGAAAAACTAACAAATGTGTTTACTGCTACAAACAAAAAAAATGTTGGTTTGTTGTGATAATGTCAGCATAGAATGAAGAAGAAATCAGACCTGAAGAGAATCCAAATCAAGAACTTCCTAAAGAACCGGGGCATAACAACGAAGGAATTGGAGCCACCCAGTTTTTGGAAACAATGAAGAACCTCATCGTGGAATTACAAGTGTTTAAAGCAGATAACGAAAAGATTAAAAAGGCACAGGAAGACCAGTTAGAAATAAATGAAATGTAGTTACACAGTATAGTAACCAAGAGGATCCCAAAGAACAATGACAAAGAGGAAGAAGTCAGCAAAAGGTCCTCTAAAAACTTTGTTCACGAAACAGAAAATGAGGATAGTTCTTCTGAAGACACACACATGACATGAAACAAAACAACTACAGGAAGAAAAAGAAAACAAGTAGATCACCTGGAAGGTGAATTCAAGAAAATAAAACCGTCCATATTTTATGGAGAATCAAGGACGGGTGAAGAGGTTGAATCATGGCTACTATATATAAACAAATACTTCCAAATTTACAATTACTCTAGTAATACGAAAGCCAGAATGACCATTTACAACTTGAAGGGAAAAGCCAGTATATGGTGGCAAGACCTGAAATTGGCTAAGGGATTGAATGAGAAACAAATGGAATGGTCAAATTTTAAAAAATATTTCAAGAAGCAATATCTGTCAGAAAGTTATTACGAAAGAAAAACTAAGGAATTATATGAGCTAAGACTCGGACAAATGACCATGGACGATCTAATAAATAAATTTCTAGAACTATTAAGATTTGTACCATACATCAAGGAAGACAAAGTAAAGATACGATGATTTTTAAGCTTTCTACCACAGTCGTACAAAGACAGAATTGAATTTGACAATCCCAAGTCTTTAAACGAAGTGTTTAGAAAGGCTCAGATGTGTTATGATCAGTACAAATAGAGGTCTGAAATTCCCAAGGCATGGAAGGACAAGAAGCATGACAGAATGAATCAACGAAGAAAGGATTTCAACCAACCCCTTTCTGTAATATGGAGAAAAGTTTCCAAACGAAGGGCTATCATTCAAACACCTAGAGTGCTCAAGGGGGAGGTAGATTAGTTAACCTGGGAGTCAAGAAAGTTGGGGACAGCCCCAGAGAACCATTGAAGTGTTGGGAGTGTGGAGAACCTCACTTGAGGAGAATTTGTCCACACTTAATTTCCACGGAAAGAAATTCACTCCATAACCTGCAAGAAGCTTTGACAGTAGGAGATATGGGAATAAGCATGCACAGAATTAATGCAGTTGTGGATGGCAGGAAAGTTGTTCATCAATCCACTATCATGGAGGTTGAAGGTAAAATTCATGATAATCTTATTTCCATATTAATTGACCCATGAGCTAGTCTAATTTATGTTACTCCTGGTTTAGTTGAATTAAACAAGCTCAAGAAACAAAGCATGCTAAGTCCTAGTTAGTACAGTTAGCAACAGGGACCAAGAGAAAGGTAACATATTTTATTCCTGAAATTGAACTCAGCATAGATGGTCAAGGTACAAAGTTAGATATGAACATTTTACCTTTGGGATCTTACGATTTAATCATTGGAATGGACTGGTTAGAGAAACATAAAGTAATATTAAACTGTTGCGAAAATTCAATTATTTACGGAGACGAAAACAACACTGTTAGGACGATACAAGGGATCAGAAATACAGTTTCAGTTAGGCATATATCAGCCATGCAATTTAAGAAATGTATGAACAAAGGTTGCCAAGTTTATGTTGTTTAGGTAACTAATCTGTTAGAAAAGGAAAACAAACCCAGTTTAGAATACTTTGCAGATGTATTTGTGGACAAAATACCCAAACTACCTCCAAGAAGAGAGATAGATTTCTCTATCGATGTACTACCTGGATCTGCCTCGATATCTAAGGAACCTTATAGAATGAGTCTACCCGAATTAACGGAACTGAAAATTCAGCTGCAAGAACTACTAGATAAAGACTATATCAGACCAAGTATCTCACCTTGGGGAGCACCAGTTCTCTTCGTTAAAAAGAAAGATGGGACCTTGAGACTATGCATTGACTATCGACAATTAAATAAGATGGCGATCAAGAAAAAGTATCCTTTACCCAGAATTAATGACATGTTTGACCAAGTTGGAGGAGCAAGGATCTTCTCTAAGTTAGATTTAAGGTTTGGTTATCACCAAGTTAGAATAAAAGGCGAAGATATAAATAAAACAACATTTAGAACACGTTATAGACACTATGAGTTTGTCGTAATTTCGTTCAGTCTTACTAATGCACCAACAACCTTTATGTGTTTGATGAATAGTATATTCAGTCAATATCTAGATAAATTTGTGTTGGTGTTTATTGATGATATTTCAGTTTACTCAAAAACAGAAGAAAAACATGAAAAACATCTGGAAATAGTATTGTAGACCTTAAGGAAACATAAGTTGTATGCGAAGTTTGACAAGTGTGACTTCTACCAAAGAAAGATACATTACCTAGGACACGTGATATCTGAAGATGGTATTGCAGTTGATCCAGAAAAGATAAAATCCATTATGGAATGGCCTATCCCTAAGGATGTAGTAGACATCAGCTCATTCATGGGAATTATCGATTATTACAGAAGATTTATCGAAGGATTTTCTAAGATCATGTATCAAATTACATCCCTACAGAAAAAGGGAATAAGATTTACTTGGTCACAAAAGTGTCAAGACAACTTTGATAAATAGAAAAGACTGTTAACTACAACACCTATCCTAGGGTAGCGAATCCCAATAAATATTTTACAGTTTGCATGGATGCAAGCAAAGAAGGCTTGGGAGGTGTCCTAACACAAGATGGACACGTCATCTGTTACAAATCGCGTAAACTAAAAGAACATGAACGAAATTGTGTTACACATGATTTGGAATTAGCAATTGTAATTCATACTCTGAAAATGTGGTGACATTATTTAAAGGGGAGAAGGTTTATGTTACTAACCGACAACAGTGGTGTAAAGTTTTTATTCAGACAACCAAATCTCAACGCAAGGCAAGCGAGATGGCTGGCCTTTTTAAGTGAATTTGATTTTGAAGTACGACACATAAAAGGTAAATAAAACAAAGTTGCAGATGCTCTAAGTCGAAGGACTAACGAACTTTATGAGATAAGTGTTAGTAAAGCAGAAAACGACATCAAACAAAGAATAAAATCTGCAAGCAGTAATGATGAAAAGTACATCAAAACAACAACATAATTGCAATAAAATGCAGAAAAAATGAACAAAGCAGATATGAGTTTAGATAAAAATGGACTGCTAAGGTTCAAAAACAGGTTGTATGTACCTAATTCTACTGATTTAAAATCAAAAATTATTGACGAACTGCACAAAATGTTGTATTCTGGTCATCCAGGATACTAGAAAACGGTAACAGCCTTAAGAAAATTGTTTTATTGGCCTAACATGAAGAGTGAAATAGTTGAATATTCATCTAAATGCTTAGATTGTCAACAAGTAAAGGTTTAACATCAGCATCCAACCAGTCTACTACAACCTCTACCTATACCAGAATGGAAGTGGGAGATTATCTCGTTGGAATTCATCACAGGTTTGCCTAAGACTCAAAAGAAAAATGACTCGATTATGGTAGTGATTGATAAACTTAGCAAATATGCACATTTTATACCTGTGAAATCTACTTATAAAGCAATTAATATTGTTGAAATTTTTATGAAAGAAATATTTAGATTGCATGGACTTCCTAAGATGGTGATCTTCGATAGAGATGTCAAATTTACATCAAATTTTTGGAAGGAATTGTTTGCAGGATTGGATACTAACTTGAATTTCAGTACAAGCTATCATCCACAAACGGATAGGCAAACCGAATGAACAAATCATATTGTGGAAGACATGTTACGAATGTACATGAGAACGAAGCCAACTAAGTGGGAGGAGTACCTACACTTAGTTCAATATGCTTACAATAATGGCTATCAGACATCAGCCAAGATACGGAAGGAAATGCACAACCCCAATTAGTTGGGATAATCCATTTGACAAGCTTATGATGGGACCGGAAATGCTCCAGGAAATGAAGAAAATGTTAAAAAGGGTACAACGGAATTTAAAGGAGGCCCAAAACCAACAGAAAAGCTACGCAGATTTAAAAAGGAGACACTAGGAATTTCAAATTGGGGACCATGTGTATTTGAAAGTCAAATCAAAGAGGAGCTCTATAAATCTAGGAAATTGTTTAAAGTTGGTGCCCAAGTTTTGTGGCCCCTTCAAGATTTTAACTCGAATCAGACACGTGGCGTATCAACTAGCACTTCCTGCAAACTTAAAAGTTCATAATGTTTTTCATGTTTCTTTATTAAAAAGGTATATTCATGATCCTACTAACATCATTGATTGGAACAAGGTGCAAGTGGAACCAGAAGGCGAGTTCCAAGCGGAACCTCAGTGCACTTTAACCTTGAGGAGGCCACTTGGGAATTGGAGGAAGATTTGCAGAAATCTTATCCAACCCCATTCCGAGAGAGTAATGAACACTGAGGATAGTGTTGTACTTAAGGGGGAGAGGATGTAATATCCTCAAACTTTAGAATATTAAATTCTACGTGAACTTTGAAATAAACTTATGTTTTTGGAAAATTTGGATTTGGAAATTATTTGTCATTTATGGAAAATCCGAATTTGGAATTTTGATTATTGTAATTAATTTTTTCATGAATATTGGGAAAAGGTTTGACTTTCCCAACTATCATCTTTTATTTTGACACATGTGTAATACAAACTTTTAATAAATTAAATGTTGGAAGACAAATGGAACAACCAAGTTAAAAATAGTTGACCATGACTCAATGAGTGGGGAACAGGTTTGAGTTACCTCAAGGATGATTTTTACAAGTGGCAGAAGTGGAATTTGACCACCAGCAGCCCCTAGAAATCAGGTATTTGTAAAGCTGTGAATTTCCCCAAGGAGGGAAGGAAAGACCTAGGCACAAGGAAGCATATTAAAAACAACATATGGAGGAGGTAGGACGTTGCTTAGTATGTTGGAGAATAATTTTTTTGTTGTTATGAACATTGTTAGTGTGAGGCAAAGGATTTTTCTTATCTATGGATGGTGACGATAGCTAAGGAGGATCATTCAGTTTTCCCTTATGGACTCATGGTCAGACTAGTGGGTGAGCAGGACAAGTGAACTTGGAAGTTTTGTTCTATGGTTGGGTGGAACGTGGTTGTTCTAGTTGTATTCCAACATTAGGTTTCAGATATGTATCTTAGCTTGTATTCCTTTGTCAATGTTATATGTATGGTTACGTTAATTGCAGGAATGTGTTAATTGTGTATACATAAGTAAATCCATTCTTAAGGTACTATATAACCATATTATACTATGGCTTAACATAATTGAATGATACTGGAAATGTTGCTTATTTGAAATATGATGGCCACACACACACACACACACATATATATAGTTATATTCAAATGAATCTGGTTCAAACTTTATAGTTGGAGTATCATAGATCAAGAACTCCACATTCTTGTGTTGTAAACAGAACCCTAGGAAAGTCTTTACAAAATTCTGTATGAAGTTGAAGATTAATGCGCGCATAGGTCAGTCAAGGAAGGACATGGAACTCGAATACCTTTCGTGGTAAGATGATTCCATCATTCGATTACACTAACTTGCATAACCTGCAAAAGAAGTAAAATGAGGGTTTAGTAACTTGCTATCATTTTAATTCTATGGAAATTAAACAATAGAACAAACTAAGGACAAAAACTTATCTTGAGTCCCGACGAAACCCAGATCATTGTTTGTTCTTTGTGAGACAATCTATCCACAATCCAGGAGGAGGAGGAGTGGACCCAAACCGACTGATGAGTACCCTCGCAAAACAGAAATGGCCCATCATTAATTTGTCTTTATTCGTGCATAAAACCTTTCACTTGTAAAATAGAGGGAGCGACAATAAGCAAACAAGTGAAACCAATTATCATCGAAATAGACCATGCATAAAGTGATCAAACAGGAAGTACATAATAGGAATCTCCAAACCAAGTGTATAGGACCAAATAAACAGAAGGAGTTGGTTGTGGCAAGGTCAACGCTTAAACAGAACTATCATTTAATTCCCCAAAATCACACAGTGGGAATTTCCAATTCGGGGTAACGACCACAGTGACTGAATTATTAAATTAATAAGCATTCATAGAGGCGCACAATATGCGACCTAAGTATATTCACAATAGAGGGATCATTAAAATTAAACAGCATGACAGAAATGTAAAATACGAAAAATCTGAGTGCATAAAAATTTACAGTAAGAACCCAATGCATAGGTTAAAGTCTAACTGTGCAAAACATGTTCAAACCTTACGATTTTCGTTCTGCATACATTTAACAGATGAGGCGGCGAATGATTACAATCTTAGGGGATAGCAATTAATAAACAAGGATACCTCTCTTTTGTTACTGCAGAGTGGTCAACATAGGAAAATCCCTTTCGTAAATGGTTTAATTTTATAACTGTAACAGAGGAGAGATCAAGTGAAGGACGTTGTCGAGGTGATCGCAGGATAAAGCTTGATTCTTCCTGGCAGAGGAATTTTTACAACCAGAGGATGAAAACAAATGTTTTGTTAGTTTCAAAATGAATAATATCATGTTAATGTTGTCATACATGTACAAAATGTAAATACGAAATTTTCCTACAGAGTTTTAACAACATTCAAGTTTGAATAACATCAACCAACGTAGTAAGCTTTGAGACATTTGGACGACTTCCAAAGCGTAAGAATAACAATGATGCATTGAACGGTGAATAAAAGAAAATGAGAAAAATCAGAGAGTCTAATAAAAATTCGGGCCACAGTCTGACTCAGAAGGGACTGCAAACGACTATAGGCTTGAAGATTGACAGCGAACCGAGAGGAAAACACAATAACCCTCAAACCCGAGTGTTAAATCTAAAGGTTTTTCACCCAAATTACAAAGGGAACCATAAACACGGTGGAATCGTGGGAAGAAAACGCATATGGAGGCACAATTATCATACATTGTCAAATCTCAAACAGAGAAAAGCAACATGAGGTCTGTTACATTGAACCTCTAGATTATTTACATTGAACCTCTCAATCATTTACATTGCACCAGACAGAGAATACAATTTACGGAATACTTCTCACAGAGAACATAAGCAACAAAACGTTTACTCACCCTCATGCATAGATAACTACGGGTGTGGGTTGCTTCCTTCCATCGCTCACCATAGCCGATCTTTACCAAAATCACCAGTCAAGTACAACGCAGAGGATAAAATTGTGTTACATGACTAAAGGGGAAACTATGAAGAACAAAGACTACCTCGACGCCCTCGCTAGAGGAGTAAAAGATGTTGGTACACCCCTTACATCTGCCATGTGAAGTCGAGGGAAGTGGCGAGCCTACATTGGGTGTTTTCGCCAAAGTGTCAGTTCTGGAAGGTACTGGATAGGCTTCAACTTTAATGGATCGGCCAGGAGTAAATGTCTATAGGATAGCATGGAGTAGGATCAGACCCAACCTGTCATCCACCATAAAACGATTTTCAAACCACTTAAATGTTGGGTTAGGTTTAATCCTAGAGCTAACCCTAGGATGAGAAGGCCATGTAACAGTCGAGTAGGGTTACTAATGTTATGTATAGGTACATTTTTGTTGCACTATGATAAAGCAATACGTTATTATGGGAAAAATTAAATCCTAGCGCTTAGGACTTATGTCTCCTAGCTCAACACTATGTCTACAATGTGTTGATCTTGTGTCCATGTTTTAGAGCGCTCATACCTTGTATAACGTAGTCTATTACAAGGGATGATTTTATGGGCTAAATTTCACTCATGGGATAATTTTCCATGGTTTTTTCCAAAAAAAGATTCGTGGATAGCATGTCTTGACATAGACCTAATGGTTATTCTAAGGTCTATGACGGTCATGGTCACAAAACTCTTCAATACAAATAAGTGTGTGATTTATGATCCAATAACGACACTATAATGAAATATAACAGTAAGAGACAAGTGGAATTTACATCTCCTTCGGCCTTTAAGAGGGATAATGACAGAGAAATAAAATTGTTATGCATACATTAAAGGAATAAGATATATATAATGGATTATCTATGTGTCGCAAACAATGTTGGAGATTCAAGGGAATTTAATTTCCCCTAACAAAAAAAAAATTAGTTGGGAAATTTGGGGTACATTACACCTCCTTAGATCAACAGTCATTTTCCACTCTGAAATTCGAAACTCTGAGAGTTCCTCACCTTTTTTCATCAACAAATATTTTCCTCTGGAGTGTCGAACTACCGAACCTATGTAGGATGAAGGCATGAAGATCTAGCGGTCCTCGATCAAATTCTAGATCTCTGGTTGTCCTTCACTTCGAGACTTCGAAACATCAGGGTTTCCTTAATCCTTAGAAGTTACACCTTATCTTAGTTGGAGATCGTAATCCTGATTAACTCAGAGATCTACGTCTCACATATTTCCAACAACTGACGGTCGGGATTTACTCTGGACTTCTCACTGTTCCGACCTCTTTATGGATACTTTTCTCATTTTTCTACACAACATTTTGTACATAAAGATTATTTTACATCAGCACTAACTGTGGTTGGACATTAAGAACATTTATCGGATATAAACAGAGGGTAGGCAGAAACCACAAAGGTTGTGGTCCTATTTTTGTATATAAAGGACACATTTTGAAGATAATATATGTACACCTTGTTCTGGGTGTGATTTTGTAACTTGCAATAGTAGTCATGGCAAAGCAGACTTTTAACAACGAAGTACTTTCCAGATTCTTACACACACTTTTGGTGTGTTGTGCTCCAAAAGCACCTACAAAATGTTAGTTTGTCTCGAAATGCACCAACTAATATGCGATCAACCATAGTTGACTGCCAAGTGATTGCTAGGGTCTCTTGCCCCAGGAAGGGACTAATAAGATCAATGGCGTTGTAGTTGAAATAAATAAAAATCAATGGTATTCTCAGTTTGGGATTATGAGTTTATGTTCTCAAGCATAGCGCCCTTTCCAATTGTACGTGTAACTGATAATTGTAGGAAAATAAATAAAAATAAATGGCACAAGTATTTTACCAAAAATAAAATGTGTTTGTAGTATTCAATAAAATAAGTGATAAATGTATCTCACCCTTGTCCCTTTCTTGCATCATCAATTGGTTTCAAATTGCATTCCTTACCACAAGCATGACTATGACCAACAAACATGACATTCCTTACCGCAATCGAGCCTTGATTCATCCAGTTGATTTCACATCTTCGAGGCAGAGGTTGAAGCACCCACATCGATGCATGCTAGATTATTGAAATATGTTGGTCACAAGAAACTGAAAGTTCAATGCTCTAGGAGTAGAATATATATATATATAAACCCACAGAGACAGAAAATGAGGTTTTGGGGCATTGATACTCTCTAGGAATAACCTCCAATATAAAATTTCTTATCCGCAAAACCTTGAATAATGAGTGATCCCTTCTCCACTCCAAACATAACCACACCTATAATATACATCCAAATTATTTTTCGTTGGTTGTTTATATAGAGCACTCCAGTCATATATTTACTACTATCTTCTCTTTCAAGTGAGGAGTTTATGCTTCTTTAATGTGGGGTTTGGAAGAAGAGATTTTTTTTTTAAGTCCTTTACTACCTATAGGAACCTTGTGAGTGTGAGTATTTCCGTTACTCCTTATCTTTCCTAGACTACCTCCAAGTGAGTTGAATCCTTAATGATGAAAATAATCTTGACCAACTCATATTCGACATTATTGCCCCCTCTTTACATAATAAAAAGGAGGTTAGACTCACTCCAGGTACCTATGCACCCTACGAGTCTTGTACACATAATAGCATTGGTGTGGTTCCCATATCACCCACTGTCATGCGCATGATATATTAAAGGTGATAACAATTGGCATCTTAGGTTAATAACACAAGCTTTGTTTAATGGAAGGAGAGGACTCCATGAAGATGGTTTCATAAAGAAACATAATACATATTTCTTAGCATTTGTTTCTTTCAATGGAATGAATTTATGAATGGGGCTATGGTTCATCGATTTGTGTTAGTTCTATATAGAAAGGGTTGACCATAGATCGACCTCTCTCATACCGAGGATATTCTTTTAAGATGATCTCTAAGATGGGCCTCCTCTCAAATTTTGTTGAATAATATCCACCTCAGCAGATCCTTCATCAATAATTCTCTCATCAATGATGGCTTGACCTTCATTCCTACTAGGTAAATCATAAGCACTAGCACATTGACATGGTATGAGAGTGTCAACCATCAATAGTATGATTCCCATGGATATTGTTTGTGTATTGCAAGTTTTATCTTCTTGGTTGTTTCTCTCCATCATTGAGTCAATATCATCATCAACCTTCAACAGTTTCTTGAACTTGATTCTATCGGTTGGAATTTTCTAAAGCTCTATGAAGGATATTTGAATTCTAGTTTTGGAAAACTCTAAATACAACATGTCCATAACTGACATGGGCACATCTAATCCTTAATTGGTATTCTCAACTCACATCTAAGCATTCATCCTTCCTAACCTACTTTCATATTCCATCCTATCATTTCCTCTGTTGGACTAAGTTGGAGCGTCAGCTATATTGACCTAACTCCAGATAAAACCCCTAAGTGGAAGTGTCATACATCTCAACCAAGATTGCCCAGCATGCAACTAGCAGCCGCCATCACACATCTGTGGGAGCGTGACTGCACACATTTCTCCCACGACTCTAGGTTTCAGAGGATAAATGGTGGGCAATACCTCCACCCCTCCTCATAGAACTAGGTTCAACACCCTACATCAAGAGATATTGTGAAACTATTGTTCTTAGAGTCATGTCATCAAACAACCACTCTAGGAAAGTTGTGCATCCTGTACAACTTATAAATAAAAAATTAAGTATAGCAATATTTGAAATCATAAATTAATTCATAAGTACAACTTATAACATGCGCTATCTTTTTTATGTCTACAACATCCAAGTTACTTCAACACTACATTCATTTGGTTATTACATAGTTTATCGACCTGTAGGTTAGTTCACCAATAACTCATATCCATGCATATACACCATAATTTCATATAAGAATCCCTATTTTTATTGATGTTCAATTAAGAAATGTATTTTTATTTTTATCATGCCTTGCATATGTATGCATTCACAGCATAACTTTGAACTGATCGCACTTAAATTCTACATTTTAATTTTCATGCTTAAACAAATAAAAGAGTTATTATCATCATGAGGATATAAAAGTAAAAATTAATATCATGCAACATATAAATAGGTTGATATGCACACATCACAAATATCTATCCCAATCTAACTAGTCTGTTGAAGATGATCATGTGCAATATAGTCTTGTTGGTAGTATGATGATGCTTCCAAGCATTATTTTTCCACTTTCCCAGAGTGGAACAATGAAATCCTCGCAGCCAACTAGGAGCCTAGCCGACTTCAAAGCTCTAAGAAACATTTCGATTTCTTGGTCGTCCGTGCTCGTGACTCCAAAAAAAACAAATAACAAATGCTCTAAGAATAATATCACAAGAAATATATCTTCCAAGAATTATCCAACTTCTCAACCTGCTCCAACCTCTCAACCTCTTCTCCTATTTATCAAGTTTTCATTTCCCCTTCCCAAGTCTCCTCAACCAAACTCATTATTATCCATCAACCTCTCTTATCTATATTTTTTGGAAAAGTTTAAAATAAAACTAAAATATAAATGACTTGCATAAAACAACAATAAATAAAATGCAAAGTCTTTCTTCTCATGCTAGTTAATAAATGCAATTTGACCATTTTTCTCAAAATGTGCATGACAACCCACCATACTCATTTAATTCATCATATCAACCATCAATCAAAGTCAGAATATATTTAATGCTACTAGATATTTTGGTATGCAATATAATTTGCAGTCATTAAACCATTCAATTAAATAGTTAAAAATATAGTTTAATAATTAATACATTAATTAATTATACTATTGTACATATGTCGGGTATGTGTGCATAGCGAGAAGACACGTATATTATATCCCAAAGCAATGAACATAAAACACTTACATAGGAAGGTGGATATCCCAAAACTCACATTTCCATACACTAAAGGTACCACAAATCAAGATGGAAAAATACTAAGAAGTAGGAACATCATGATAGTCTTCACTCCTACGAACACAATTAGAATCTTGGTAGAATTGGTGAAGGACTCATTAGGTATTAGGAATTTGAAAGGTGTCTATAAAATCCCATGTTCCTATGGAAATGTATGTATTTGTGAAATTAGACAGTCATTACATGTACACACTTAAAAGATCATGCAATAGATAATTCCAAATATTGACCCTCTAGATCAACTCTCACAAGGCACACTCACAACATTAAATGAAGGCCACAATTATACCCAACAATATAACTATTGCAACAAAGTGGAATTTCATACTTGGTTAAGAAAGATCAAATTAGCATTCATCCTGCAACACATGCACATTCAAACTAAAACATCTAGAACATGGACTAAAAACATATGAAAATTATTTTCAGTAAGGATCATTATAATTGATGAATCACTCAATCCATTGTGCCTGAGTGTGCAGTACATCAAACAAGAAGATTTATCCTATCGTTGCATTAGTGGCAGAAACTAACACCGATGCATCAGTCGACATCGAGAGTTTGTTATCTGGGCATAGTAAATGCAATCGACATATAATTAGATATAGAAAAAGAAACCTCAAATAAACCACGAAACACACAAAATCAATGAATAACATATAAATGATCAATATACTAACCTCCTTCATGAAAATGTCATGTCTAGTGACCTTCATCTTCCCATAACAAGTCTTCCCATAGCTTGAGAATCTGTTAGGGTCATATGAACTAGGTCTAGGTGCTCTCTCTTGATTGGACTATGTTGTAGTGCTTGAAGGCCCAATCCCTCCCCCACCATCACCTGAAGGTCACTCTTGGCGAGAAGATGCTATAAATGTGTTTTATTGCACTAAGGTACGATTCAAGGTGGTTATCAATGTTTGGGTCTGGATGATGATTTTCTCTATGGGAGGATGTTCGGTATGGGGGTTAGGCCTCTGTCTAGGAGGACAAGGACTTGGAAATGGGTCATGCTTAGCATTTTGTCTATCCTGGATGGACCCACGAACCACCCCCCATAATTTACCAATGTCAAAGCAGTTGACATGATGATGTAAACTAAAATCTTCCCATAATCTAAGGAAATTTGGAGGCACCTCCCTATTATTGCAGAGGTTTTTCAAATACCATAAACCACCTATCGATCCAATTGTCTAAAAATGGTTGGAAGGTGAAAAAGTCCATACAAATGAGTCTCTTTGTGATTGTTGGTTGTAATCCAATTATAGGGTGAATAAACAATGTCATCATGTCTTGTTTTGAAATGTTAAGGTCTCTAACTTGGTTTTTATCTAGACATGTTCTATGATATTCATACATTCTCACCCTGTAATAAAAAATGTGAGTTAATTGGACTCAAGAATTTGCACTGGAAGAGACAATGATGTTTAGGGAAGTGGTTAGTCACAATTGTTCGAAGAGATCACATCCTTGCATCAATTTCCATCTTTATGTTTTCCAAATGTGGGTTTGGGTTTGGTGTGTCTTCATGTGGTGATGATGGGTTTGGTTTATCTACAGGATCCATATTAATTAAGTGTGATGCAATTTAATAAGGGAAAAATAAATTATTTGTTTTATCATTTAAACAAATTATGAAATAAAAGAAATCAAATTCCATCAAAATACTTACCCAAAATCAATCGAATACCATCTCAACAAAGTTTGGCAATGATTTTTCCATCTCTCATCAATTTTCTCTACCAAATTTGCTCAATGTCTCCTTAAATGCATGACATTGTCTATTGGTGAAATAGACCTGCTGTGGGAAATAAAAAGAATTTTCCCCACAGGAACACACACACATTCCTAAGTGCATGTGCAAATTCCTAATGAGGTTGACTTGGAAGCCTCCATGGCAATTCATAGGAGGTCGAAGCTAGCAAATTAGGAATGCATGTGCATTCTTAAAAACATGTGCAGTTACCTGAGCACCCCATTTCCACTTTTTCAACCATCATATTCATGCGAGCACCCATAGACCTATCATGGGCATTTCTATAGAGATATTGTTTGATTTCGTTCGGATAACCTCCCATTGTAGATCATCATGCAAAAAAAGGGAAGTTTAAAGTGGTATTGGGAATGCCACAACCCCGACAAAAAAAATATAAAATGCTAACAGATGAATTCAAGGTCAAAGAGAATGTTTTTAAAGGCCATAAAACACATTTATTGAGATTGGTAAACAAAAAAAGCTAATTTCCCGATACTATGGGCCCTTTGAATTATTGTAAAGAATTGGAGAGGTAAGTTATAGATTTGGCATTGCCTCCTTGCTTGCAAGTGTGTAATGTATTTCATGTCTCCTTGTTGAAAAAAAATATGCATTTTGCAACTCTCATATTTTAAATTATATTTACTTATAGCTTCTTCAACATCATAATGAGATACCTACTAATATTGTATGTCTAATGGTCTGAAAGGAAAAACAATTAAGTTATATGAAGATAAAGTCCCCTTAAGGCCTTCATCATGTGATTGTATAATTAGTTGACTATATATGTTTTTGTTAAAAGGTTACGAGAATTGAATGTATAATTAGTTGACTTTATATGCATATATGTAGTGGAAATGTGGTGAGGTAAAATGGAAATTTCAATAAATGAAATTAAGGGAAAATTCAAAGGATGCCCTCCTTTGGAATAGAGGTTGATTGAGAACCTTGGTGTTTAGTGAGTTGTCGATTAGGGATAACCTATGGTTGACAATATAAGGCTAGTTATGTTGTTCTAAAGGCATTCTATCAATTCTAAATACATTATATCGATTATATGAGGGAAATTGATTTCCATTTAGTATTTTGAGTTGGAACAATTCTATGTTTCATGCTAGTTTAATTCTGTAACTTATTGAGACATTAGAGTGTTCTTTTGTTTGGGGATAATCCAAACACACTCAAGCCTAAAGGTGGTTTGTTGTTTGAGATTTCTTCTACATGTATCCAATTAAATTTTTAAATAAATATTTTTTATTATATGAGTATTAATTACACATTTATCCATTAGATCCTTACTACTCAATGATGGACTAACTCGCTTATTTTTGTTAGTGGTATTTATGTATATTTGTTTAGTAATAAATTGAGTGGTTGGTGAATAGAGTCATCTACATTACATTATCTACCTAGCATTATGTCCATTGTTTAGTAAATATAATCGTTGTATATTAAAATAACATTTTAGGGTTGTTGTGTGGCTTAGTGGTTTGTACATGGGGCTGCAAAAAAGCAAACAAATTAGATCAAACATTAATGAGTGTAGAGCTCCATGTGGGTGAGGGAAGGTGTTTGACCAATAGTGTTTAATACTTTAACTTGTTAGTCTAACCACATAATTTCCATAGGATTTTCTAATATACATGAATAATTGTCATATGATCTTCTATAGAAGATTTGTATTTGCATCCACATAGGTGGTGTTTTTATCTCAAGCATGTCTCAACTTGCAATAATATCATTTTTTCGTGGTGTTATCAAGTGTCTCTTAAATTAATTATAACTTTTTGTTGACAAACTTAACAAGCTATGCAAACTACTCAAATCTCTAATAAATTAGGTGATTTAGTCTTACTTCCTACACACAAAAAAAATGTATCATCAAAGACATCCCATCCTCAATTTCTCTTTGAGGATGGGATGTCTTTGATGATATGCAAACTACTCAAATCTCTAATAAATTAGGTGATTTAGTCTTACTTCCTACACACACAAAAAATGTATCATCAAAGACATCCCATCCTCAATTTCTCTTTGTTTGTAAAATAAGTATAAAAGTTTTCATCTCCTTATTGTAATAAAAATTTAATCTAAATTAATAAAATAAATATTTTTTTATACCGAGACAATTTTAACCATTTTATTATCATAATAATTGAGTAATGTCTCGATTAATCAATCAAATGATATCTCAATTAGCCAGTAAGTAATGTAACCCTGTGACAAAATTCATGGAATTTTAATAAATATGGAGGTTTTGGTAGTTGTTATTGTTATTCATCCTAGATGGATAAGTCACTGGGTATGATAAAATGGTAACGGATAAAAATAAGATTCGAGAGTGCAACATGGGAACATTCAGCGAAACGAACTGTGTTTCCCAATTAGCGTTGCTAATCACAATTGTATTGTGATTAGCGAGTAGTATGACCCTTGCTTATCACAAAATTCAAAACGCTCATTAATCCTCGAGTTGACTTCTTTCGAAGTGAGTTCTGAATAAGAGGCTCTGTATGATACAGGGATAGAAATAAAATTAAGATTCAATGTGGAACATGGTCACATCGAACCAAACGATTTTATGTTTATGATCGTTGCACCAAGTAGGTCGTTGTCTAAGCCAGTTGTATTTGCCAAGCGGGTCATTGTCGAGGACAGATGTATTTGCCAAGCAGATCTCTGTCAAAGCCAGTTGTATTTGCCAAGCAGGTCGTTGTCGAGGACAGTTGTATTTTCCAAGCAGATCGTTGTGGATAATAATGATATATTTGCTCAGGAGTGTGCTCAAGAGTTCACTCTTTTTCCAGAAAAAGCATGAGATTCAGAAGAAACTTTTTTGTCAAGAAAAGCAGGTCAGAAAAAGCAAGTCTGGTATTTAAAAGAAATTGATTTAATGGTGTTTATTTTGTTTTTATTATCTCCGCAGATCTTAGTTTAACGTCTAGAAAAGTTAGAATCCAATGGCTGACCAACACTCTGAATTCCTATATAAACTCGTGTTCTCTTCACTCCTACCCCACATGCACTGCCTGCTTTTATCATGGTTCATTGTTGTAGGGCCTTTTGGCTTCTGTGGTGTGTTTTTTGGTCGATCTGTGTTTTGTTAGAGAGGGATTTTATTCCTGATTCTTTTCATTAGTTTTATGTCTTTTATCTATATGTTTATGTTAGTTTATTTGTTTCTTATAGATTGTTGTTATTGTTATTTCTTGTCTTTACATATATAATTGAATATTTATGTAAATGATTCTTTTGTATGGTGATTTAAATTTGTATTTTGATGATTTGTTTTAGGTGATTCGGGCTTGTTTTTGATGGATGGCCCTTCCTCCTATTATTTCTTAAATTCCATCATAGATGTAAAGTTCTACAAATTTTATCACTAAAGTTCTACAAAGTTCTACATTATATATTGACGAAAGTTCTATATAATCCGTTTTAATTCCTTTCACAGTACGATCATTTATTCATTTGTATTTTTTGGGGTTATTTATGTGTTTTCCATAAATCTTTTATTTAAATATGTTCTTCAATCTTTGATTAATTTGTGTTTTTTAATTAATTTGTATTTTTTTTTCCATTTATATGTTTTTTTAAGCTTTTTAAGTATGTTATATTATTAATCTTTATTAATGTTGAACATAAATCTTTATTAGTGTAAAGAAGAGATTTTATTTTATAAGATTATTTGATTTTTTTCATTTATATTTTTTTTTTAAGCTTTTTAAGTATGTTATATTATTAATCTTTATTAATGTTGAACATAAATCTTTATTAGTATAAAAAGGAGATTTTATTTTATAAGATTATTTCTTTTTTTTTTAAATAATTTATATGTTATCCAGAATTTATATATTCTATATATTTTGGAGAATACTTATTTTTAAATATATCATATTCTTTACAAGTAAACTAGTAAAATATATGATTGCAATGAAAAAAAATTAATTGAATTAAGCTATATATTAATTCTGTTTTTGGTTATTTTTATGTTATATTATTAATCTTTATTAATGTTGAACATAAATCTTTATTAGTATAAAAAAGAGATTTTATTTTATAAGATTATTTCTTTTTTTTTAAATAATTTATATCTTATCCAGAATTTATATATTCTATATATTTTGGAGAATACTTATTTTTAAATATATCATATTATTTATAAGTAAATTAGTAAAATATATGATTGCAATGAAAAAAAAAATTAATTGAATTAAGCTATATATTAATTCTGTTTTTGGTTATTTTTATGTTCATTTTGTTTGTGTTAAAAGTGCATAATAAGAAAATTAAAAAATAATAATACTTTATTACTGATGAAATTTTATTATGTTTTTAGATCATTAATATGTATACCAATAAGTTTAGAATGAAATATATTATTTCTTAAAAAAAAATGTTAATACGGTGTAATTGTTAAATGTTAAACATTGTAATTTAAAAAAACAAATTATGACATCATTAATATGATATTTGTTAACATAAATATCATAGCCTGGAGTAAGAATTAAAAATTATGACAAACCATTCATTCAGAAATGAAGAAGTTTTAGCCTTGAGTGAGAATTAAACATTTATCTAATACAAACTTGTGAATCCAGAAAAATCAAAGCTAGACAAATTCAATAAACGGCCCTCGGCCCTCGACTGTAGGGTACTGATTTCACGCCAACAAGACATGACACCTGCTCCTGCAAAGAGGGACGATCAAGACCACATTTGAAGCCTGGCATATCAGGAAATCTGCAGCAACTAGATCTACTAACAAGATATAGATCAGAGCTCCATATGAAGCCGCGTCAAATAATATCCCTGAACAATCCGTCAAGCCGCGTCAAATAATCCCTGAACAATCCGTCAAGCCGTCAGGCTAAGAAATTAATTAGTTGGAGTTCCGCTGTAAACATTAATTAGTTTGAAGAGTCTTTAATGGCAAAAGAGCGAGAACCAAACTACACCTCCGCTTCCAATCCGCCCTTCGTTCACCTGTGGAGATTGAACAACAGACAATTACACCAACGCCCACAACAACCATGAATTTGTTCCACATGCATTACACGTACATATTTCCGACTTTTATAAACCTACATGGCGGACCGACACATGGCAGACCAAGGTCGGTGCACGTGGAGAGAAGAGCGGTATGTCACTTGGCAGGTAGACAACCATAAGGGATGCCACCTGGCGGGAAGACAGGGCTGCCACCTGGCAGGCACATATGCTTACGGGCTGCCACATGTAGGGAAGACAGGGTAGCCACCTGGCTGGAAGACAAGTGTGCCACATGTCGAGAAGACAGGACTGCCACTTGGCGAGCAGATAGGCGTGCCACATGTTGGGAAGACAAGACTGCCACCTGGCGAGAAAATAGGCGTGCCACGTGTCGGGAAGACAGGGCTGCCCCCTGTCGGGCAAACATGCGTGCCACCTATTGAGCAGACGGGTGCGGACTGTCACATGCCGGGAAGACAGGGCTGCCACCTGCCGGGCAGACAGGCGTGCGGGCTGCCACCTGTCGGGAAGACAGGGCTGCCACCTTCCGGGCAAACAGGTGTGCGGACTGCCACCTATCGGGAAGACGGGTGCGGACTACCACCTGTCGGGAAGACATGAGTGTGTGCTGCCACCTGGCTGGTAGACATGACTGTGGGCTGCCACCTGGCTGGAAGACAGTCGTGCCACATGTTGGGCAGAGAGGATTGCCACCTGTCGAGCAAACAGGCATGCCACGTGTCGAGAAAACAGGACTGCCTCCTGTCGGGCAGACAGGCGTACCACCTGTCGGGAAGACAGGACTGCCACTTGTCAGGAAGACAAGACTGTCACCTGTCGGGCAGGCAGACGTGCCATGTGTCGGGAAGATAAGACTGCCACCTGTCGGGGAGATAGGCATGTGGACTACCACCTATTGGGAAGACGTGCGTGTGGACTGCCACCTGGCTGGTAGACATGACCGGGCTGTCGCCTAGCTAGAAGACAGGCATGCCACATGTCCAGTAGACAAGACTGCCACATGTCGGGCAGACAGGCACGCTGCGTGTCACCTGTCGGGCAGACAAGCATGCCGCGTGTCGAGCAGACAGGACTGCCACCTATCGGGAAGACAAGCATGCCACGTGTTGGGAAACATGACTACCACCTATTGGGGCAGACCAGCGTGCCACCTGTCGAGAAGACAGGCGTGCCACCTGTCGGGAAGACAGGACTGCCACCTGTCGGGCAGGCAAGCATGCCACGTGTCGGGAAGACACAGATGCCACCTATCGGCTGGACAGGCATGCGGACTGCCACCTGGCAAGCAGACATGAGGGCAAGCTGCTACCTGGCATGCAGGCTGCCCACCTGGCGGGCAGACATGCATACCACATGTCAAGCAGACAAGGCTGCCACGTGTCGTGCAGACAACGCTGCCAGCTGGCAAGCAGACATGCATGCCACGTGTCGTGCAGTCAGGGCTGCCACCTAGTTGGGAAACAGGCGTGCGGGCTGCTGCCGGGTGGGCAGACGGGTGCCACGTGCTCGGTCGACAGTGGTTACTTGGCTTGGATTTATTTATGGAAAATGAAATATGTTACACAAATAGATTAGATACTTATATAAATGAACTCATGGTTAAACATCAGGTATGGACTCTAAAATTAAAGAATCAGAACCATTTTGGAACATTTTCTCATTTTATTGGTTCCATTGTTTCTAGATCTGGTTTCGTTTGCCTGCGAACATTATTTGAATGGACTTTGCAAATGTGATTTTCATTTTCTAACTTTGGAAAGCATTCCTGGATGGTAGATCTTGTTTAATAGCTGCCAGTGAATTTAACAGATTTGTTTTATATATGGTCTTAAAAGTTTTTTGATTTTCCCTTTTTTAGAATCATGTTTATAAGAACTTTCTAGAAGGAATTTCTTATTTCTAATCATGTAGCAGGTTTTGGATTTGAAACTTGTTCATAAATTTTGTGTTATTCTCTCCTGGTGATTATTAATGTATCATAATCAGACAGTAATGAGTCCACATGTATTATAAATAAACCTACATTACAGTAATGAGTCCTGCATGTATTGGAGATTGCTTTTGGTAATCTGAATTATAATTGCTATTATGCTTCCTTGTACGAGGTTCAATTCATTATTTTCAACATATGATATATCTTTTTCCAGTAGATGTTTGTAGGCTGTTTCTTAATTGTCAAATGTTCAGGAAGATTTTTACACAGTAAAATCAAACATTCTGGGACTGACACAATAGTTTTCAACTGCAAGCAATGGCACTGTTTAAGGATCCCCAAAACCAGGCATAACGATTCTGCAGTTACAGTTTCTTAACCCTAGCATCGTATTTGCAGGGACATGGGTTTTGATAGCCCTAAATCTCCTTACCAAAATAACAGATCCAAACTACCATTCACATATCAATGCTTACGTTTCTTTTAAATTCTAGAAGTGCAATGCACAAAAGTTGGAAAGTTCCTGTGTTGAGATGGTTTTTACTATTTAGTAAGTGCCACGTGTAGATGTGGTTGAAGCTCTTAAATTTGGTAGTCTTTTATATTTCCTACCTGCCTTCTGGGAATTCTTTTCCATAGCCACTGAATTCTCTCCATTAAAAACC